>JAHIAM010005110.1:0-34495 GCA_021605205.1 Aegilops longissima
CTAGCATGTAACACATCATATCACTTTTGACCTCACATACGGTATTCCACAGGTGTCGCCTTACCATGGCAGGACCGTTTGCCTTTTGGCTCCGTATATGATAGTATCGCTAGCATCCATATGACAAAGAACCGGGCCGACATGGCTAGTCGTGAACCAAGCGGCGCTAACCCATGGGAACGAGGCATACATGAATCACATCGAGCATGCGGTCATCAGCGTATGAATTCGGGCTGTATGCTTGGGCTATGAGGACTCCGGTATCGGGGCATGTGAGCTAAGCGGGACTCGAATATCACAGCGTGACATTTCCCCAAAGGGCAGACACGAGAGCGATAAGAAACACATGCCGCCAGTCAAGTGTCCAAGCGGTAGTCTTTGGGCTAGCGAGGACTCCGGTGAACCGGGTATGTAGCGGACTACTATCGCTCGAAGCCGCGAGACTACATTTCCCCATATGAGAGGCTGCCAAGGATAAACAACTAGTTTGTCGGATCCCACACATACCAAGCATTTCAAACATACACACATTATGCTCAATATGCGTAGATACAACATGGCATCACAACATAACTCTCGACTCAAGTATTTATTCATTAGGCTCAGGGCGAGATATTACAAACATGGGTCTCATGACCCAACTTTCGAAACATACAAGTCAAAACACAAGCGGAAGCTAATCATGTGCGAAATCTGAGACAACTATAAATGAAAAGAAATTTGAAGCGACTATCTACCGAGATCTGCCGAGGGCACAAGATCGTAGCTGAGGTAACAAGCTAAGCGTGAAGCCCACAGCGGAACTACTAAGCGAGGCCAGCGTCTCTCGCAAAACATAGAATAGGCAAGCGTGAGTACAATTGTACTCAGCAAGACTTATCAGATCTAACTACATATGCATCATTATCAAAAGGGGTGGTGGAGTTTGTTGCAGCAAGCCAACTTTGACTCGGTGGCTATCTGAACTCATTGCAAGCAACTCTTTTGAGGTGGCGCTTGAGTCCACAAATTCACCATATCAAATACACCACTATGGATCCGCTCCGTCTACCTCGAAGCGCATCCATAGCACTCACGCTTATCTTGCGTATTTTAGAGTATCCACTTTCACTTGTCTATGAACTATGCAAGGGGTCCAAGTTTCCATATCAGGAATCCGGCTATTGAATAGATAATGATAACCTGAGGGTGTACTTCTTCACACGCTCTAGCCACTTATGCATACATACCGTCATGTACCTCGGCAACCTTCAAGCGGAAGCCGGCGGGGAGTCGGCCTGACGACGACTAACCACACAAGTCTCTCGTCGGGTTTATCGCCTATTCGGGTTCCATCCAAGGAGATCCGGCGGGTGTCGCTCACGGCCCCAAGCGATGTGGCGGGGTTCCCAAGCCCTGGCCGGGTGCCACTTGGTACACCGTGCCCTTGTGCCTAATCATCCCAAGCCCACATGCAGGGTGCCACTTGGTAGACTACTAACACTACCTACAAACACGAAACTAGTTGCAACTCACGGGCAGAGATCAAGTTGATTAATAAGTCGAAAGGGAATTGAGTTACGGAACCCAATGTGTGGTAATGCTGTTCATGGATCACAAACACAGAACTTCGAGTTCACGAGGGCGGCTGCAATGAGACAACCCACCATGTACTCCTACATGGCCTCTCACCGCTACCTTTACCAAATCGTGTTCACACACTTAGCTCACACACAGTGGGACATGTTCACAACAATTCCAATTCATTCCCGATGAATCAGACCGACTCAACTCTAAGCGATGGCAGGCATGACAAACAAGCATAAATGAGTAGGCACAACATGGCTCAAACAACTCCTACTCATGCTAGTGGGTTTCATCTAATTCTTGTGGAATGACAGGTCATGCAAAGGATCAAGGGTTCAGCTACATGACAAGTAACACATGAGTCGTTGTTGTCCTAATGCGATAAAATAGAGCAGGAGGCGAGAGAGTGGGATTATGTCGGAATGAACAAGGGGTTTTGCTTGCACAGCATACGAAGATAATATAGTTCTTCATCGGTGTCATCGAATAATCATCGGAACGTCGTCTCTGAGAGGGACAAACACGGTGGTGAGAGGAACACAATCAATGCAATGCACATTCACATGAATGACATGTCGTGTTAAGATCTGGATTCACCTAATGCAGCGATAATCCAAGTTAATTGAAGTGGAATTCAAACAAGGTTGAACTCAACTCCAAATGCTAGTTCATAAATTACCTAATCATGGTTCATCCTATTCAGTGAGGTTAACTTGCTCAAACATGCATGAAAGTGCCATAAACAGATTCTTCATATTTTTCTGATCATTTTCATATATAAATTATTTCCATTGGAGCTACGGTTGAATTTATATGAATTTTAGAAGTTTGGGGTATTTTAGAAATTTCTGAATTAAATTAAATCAGAAAACTAGTTATTGCGTCGACTGACGTCGAGGTGGCGTCAGCAAATCAAAGCGCCGTCCAGGTCAAACCTGACACAGGGACCTTGATCGATGACTCGGTCGACTAAGCTGGGTTAGTTAGTGCTAAACTAACTCTAACAGGTGATTAGCGAGGCGGGGCCCACATGTCGGTGTCTAGTTTAGTTAACTAAATTAGTTAGCTCTAATTAATCTCGAGTTAACTAATTGGGGCTTGGGCCCACATGTCGATGAAAGAGAGGTCAACCTCACGGTCAAAGCAGTCAAGCAGAGTCAAACCCATGGCGACTCAGCCGGGCGAGGCAGTTCTGTGAGCAGCTCGGGTTTGCGTCTCCGGTGGCCAAGCAGCGGCGGAGAGGCTCTCGTGTTTCGGGTGCTTGGCGCATCCATCTCATAAGCAAGGGGGCTGAGGTCAGCCGAGCTCGCGGAATCGAGCTCCTGGCGGTGGCGGAGTTGAGTGCAAGTGGGGATGGGGCTGCGATCTTGTGAGCAGCAATGGCGAGTGCCACGGAGGCTCTCGTGTCACGGGGAGTCGGTGGGCGCATGCGGGACAAATAGTCACGGAGCATCACGGCGGCAGTCTTGAGGCGGCGCGTCCGGGTGAGTCGCGGTGTGGTCGCTAGGGTGTGCGGAAGAAGCGAGCGGAGAGGGAGGATGGCGAAGCTCACGGCGAGTCGGTTGGAGCAAGCGGTGAGCTCGAGGCGTCTTGATCTTCGAATCGGCGGCGGCGATCCCGGCGTGGCGATGAAGATGGCGGTGATGGCATGGCAGGGGCACCGGCGTCGCGTCGTCGTGGTAAACTTCTGGATCAAAGCGGAGCTCGGGGGCATGTCGGGGAGGAGAGGGGTGGCGGTGCAGCGGCGGTGGTGCGTCGGCGGCGGCGCGTTCCAGTCTGTGAGGATGAGAGCGAGAGGAGGAGCGAGGGAGAGGGAGGCGAGGGGTCAGGGGGTTGGGCAGCGTGGCCGTCTCCGTGGCGTCATGAGAAGGTCGGGAGGCCGCCCGACCTGAAGCGGAGGTGGCGTCGGTGGCCCGTCAGGCAGCGCCACGCCTCGCCTCTGCCCTCTTGGCGAGAGGAAGGCAACAGCGAACCGGTGGTGGGCTGGGCCACCAGGTGGGCCAGCGAGGGGGAGAGAAAAGCTGGGCAGTTCATGGGCCATGTAAGTGGCTGCCGGTGAGCTCTCTCTCTTTCTCTAATTACATCCTGTTTCTACTTTTTTGTAGTTGGTTTTGATTTAGTTTTAGACACTAAATCATTTTTATAACTCCTGAGATAAATTGGGGGCATTATTTGGATTATTCCAAAAGCCCACAATTGAAACCAGAATTTTTGGAGCATTCAAAATATTTATAGAATTCAAAGGCCCCAATTCAAATACAATATGGGTTAACTCAAAAATCCACAAAATGGCCAACAATTATGCTCATCATTTTTGGCAGAGGTTTTCACCTTTATCAAAATCATGAACATTTTCACAGGGCATTTTGGAATCATTGAAATGATTTTATTTGAACCTATTAGAATTCATTTGGTACTAGGGCTTGGATCAAACCCCCATTTCAAATTTCATGGAAATTGAACATGATGCATGGATGCAATGCTACTAGTTACAAGCAAGCTCTAGGGCTGTGACAACTCACCCCCACTAAACAAGAATCTGGCCGAGATTCAAGGCGTGAGTAAGAGGAAAAGGAAGTCACAAACTATCACAATCTTCATGATCCATTTGCCTTTCTCGAAGATGTTGATTCATTCCATCATCTTGGTCTTGGCGTTCTCGAGATCTTCACTCGACACGACAAGCGGAAGGAAACTCTACATGATTCGATCTTCACGAAGGTCAAGTAAACATGATCGACTCACGAATTGAGGCGGTGACACATCTCGAGTTGAGACACAAAACACATCGAGAGGATGGAAGAACAACAACGAGGTTTGATTAGTGAGCAGCGATTCCATGCTTAGAATATGGTGGATGGTGTCAAGGTGGCGAGGAATATTTATCATGATCCGTAGCAGGACACCTCGAGAAAGGTGGCGCAAAGAACTATTCCCTTAAGTGGCAAAAAGAATTACTTTTGATCCATAGATCATTGGAACTCTTTATACCAGCCTAAGACAATCTGGCGATCATTTGGTGGAATGCAAAGGAATGGTACACCGGACTAGAATGGATGATGTGGACTACCTTGTTGAAGACAACGCAATGGATGATTTTGCTTATAAATCGGAGGTGGAGGGACCCATGGTAAGTCCACTTTTGAGGATGATCCTAGGCAAAATTACTAAGAAAGCAGCCCATAGTGAAATGGCACAAGGGCGGTGCAAGTTGGGAGCGAAATGCAAGCTGTTGAATGTTCCAACCATCATATCTGCACGAGATTCAGATCCGATTGGTAATAGGATATTTCAGACTCATCATGTGCGAAAGGAAGGGTTGCAACACAATTGACGAGATGGCGTTGCGAGATTCTCGGGATATGAACTACGATAGCAAGCTCCAAAACATGAGCTGGTTACGCTACACACATGTGGACATCTTTGTCCTAGACAAGCGGTACCACCTAGTAGTCTTATAATAAAACACTACCGAGTTCGGTGGGGAATCACCATCTAGGAGTAGCGAAGTCTTGTGCATGACCTAGGATTAGCACAACAACTCCTTTTCCTTGAGCAAATCAATCGGTGGCTTGGTGTGCTAGGAATACATATAGAATGAAGGTTGCAAGTCTCCAGACTCTGAGAATACTTACATGCGTATGCATGGTGAATTGGGATGATTCGGAGGAGGCAAAACAAACCTTTACGAAATTCACGGTGACAACTTGCATCAGATGCACATGAATTAGAGGAAGTCGCTACTTACATCCAAACATAGGCTTCATGAGCGGCACGAAGAAATGCTTACACAAGTTTCCAACACTAGGTTGATGTTCAACATGACTCATGGGGAGACAAAATCTGGCGATGGGCTCAACAATAGCTCATCAGAATTTCCATATCCTTGGACTTCCACCATCATGTGAACACGGTGATAGCATTAGTCGGACCAAAAGGTATAATGGTGTATGCTCGGGGTCAACCACGAGTAAGATAACATTCTGAGCACCGTTGGTACTGATTTGACTTGACAATGGCCCATACTCAAGTCGGCGAATTGATAGGACAATAGGTCCGACAACTTATCACGAGGACCAATCGATGAAGATATCATCCTTCTTCAACACACACTACACAAGAATATCCCTTTGGAGCGAGCTAAGTTGGACAAGCTTTTATCTTCCAACTCTCCAAGTTGTTGTCTAGCAACCAACTAGCTCGGGGTATCAACACAGATTCTTGGAGAAGGGTGGTTCACAAGGAACCAACTTGATCACGAGCTCAACATAACGATCGAGGGAACAACCCGGTAACACTTCCAAGAAGATATTTGGAAAGTCACGACCCACCGTATGTTACTAAGCTCGAGAACAATCTTGCTTTTCGAGGGCAAGGCGATATTATCAAATGAGTGGGGACTTGACAAGATCGACTCATCAATCGAAGTGTGCACCGAAATAAGGACTAGGTAGCACGATCAATCTTAGGATGATGATTTAATAACCAACACGCTAAGAATGAGTATTGTCCATTCACTACCACAACGAGTTGCTCGGAGTATGATGTCACACATCACAATTCACTTGTCGGCATTCCGGTTGCATCAACACGGAACCGAGGATTGAATAGTAATGGCGAGAAGTATCACTGCGTCAAGAATTCCTAAGAGGTTGCGCAATTCCCATGACATTCTTGACATAAGATGGCAATACTTCAGGGTAGAACAGAATCAAAAGCTGGATTGGCATTTTAATCTGCGGAATACAACTGCTTTGACCCAATCCTAGAAAAATGGACAAGGTACTGGAGTTGGTTTCTCCAAGTCATTCCGAAATAGAATGGCTTGTCAGACCACAAGGATAATAGGCATCGATAAATGGGCCACACATACCCTTGACTATCAATTGATCGGCGAGGGTTAGAATACAACTAAAGAGGGACAGCTCAAGGAACATATAATTTTACGAGTTGTGGATGCACAGATTAATAAATCGAGCAAAGCTCAACATTTCTTCGGATAACCCATGCGGAGAAGGTAGAAGCTGGCGAGTCACAATATGAATGGAGAACTCCTCAAGAGCACTCTTATTGTGATGTTTTGATTTAACAAGGAACTTTTGCCATAAGCGGTTCGTAGTATTTGGAAGAAGGAAATACCACGGACCTCGAGGACTATCATAAGGTTACTAATATCCTAAAGGAACTAGCAAATACTAACAACATGAAGTAAGTAGGGTAAATCTGGGTTCAAAACCGGGGTAGAATACCTACTAACTAAATGGCATCACAGGATACTTTCAAGAATAAGGGCGAGAATCATCACTGCGGGGTACAAAAGCATTGCTAAATTGCTAGGTGACTTCCTAAACACCTAAGGTCATAATAATAGTTCCAACATATATGTCAAGGCAATGAATTACCTCAACGCACGGTTAGTGTGCTTATTACGACCAAAAAGGACATCGGGAGCAGAAAGAAAGGATTTGCAAATGCATCGGACTATTTAGAGACACAGGATGACTTCGGACTGACATAACGGTACTGTAAATGCTCAAAATGGTTTGAGACATCTTGCAAAAATGGTGGCATAACCACTCAACAACATCATAACAAGATTACGAGATCAACGGTTATCATACAGGAATAGTAGGAACTGGGCGGGGATTAAAACCAACAATCTTATAAGTCTATGGATTAGTAACACGTCATCACGATAGATAGATGAAGCCTAGTTCTTAACCCGTAGAAGAGAAGAGGATGACTCGGATCGAGAAGGCCATGAGGTATAAGGAGTAAAAGAGCCTTCGTTCCTTCACAATCAATTCCTTACATAGCTAAAGCATTTCTAGACACAACCCGACCGGTTTGGCTTGGTAATCCTCTGAGCGATCGAGGCTCGATACCAGCGCTGTCGGGACCCGATCCTAAGTCACCGATCTAGCATGTAACACATCATATCACTTTGCGGCCTCACGCGCGGTATTCCCAGGTGTCGCCTTACCATGGCGGGACCGTTTAAGCCTTTTGGCTCACGTATATGATAGTATCGCTAGCATCCATATGACAAAGAACCGGGCCGACATGGCTAGTCGTGAACCAAAGCGGCGCTAACCCATGGGAACAGGCATACATGAATCACATCGAGCATGCGGTCATCAACGTATGAATTCGGGCTGTAGCTTGGGCTATGAGGACTCCGGTATCCGGGCTGTAGCGAGCTAAGCGAGGACTCGAATATCACGCGTGACATTTCCCCAAAGGACGGACACGAGAGCGATAAAAACACATGCCGGCCAGTCAAGTGTCCAAGCGGTAGTCTTTGGGCTAGCGAGGACTCCGGTGAAGCAAGGCTGTAGCGGACTACTATCGCTCGAAGCGAGACTACATTTCCCCATATGAGAGGCTGCCAAGGATAAACAACTAGTTTGTCGGATCCCACATACCAAGCATTTCAAACATACACATTATGCTCAATATGCGTAGATACAACATGGCATCACAACATAACTCTCGACTCAAGTATTTATTCATTGAGGCGAGGGCGAGATATTACAAACATGGGTCTCATGACCCAACACTCGAAACATACAAGTCAAAACACAAGCGGAAGCTAATCATATCAATCAGACAACTATAAATGAAAAATTTGAGAAGCGACTATCTACCGAGATCTGCCGAGGGCACAAGATCGTGGTGAGGTAACAAGCTAAGCGTCGAAGCCCACGCGGAACTACTAAGCGAGGCCAGCGTCTCTCGCAAAACATAGAATAGGCAAGCGTGAGTACAATTGTACTCAGCAAGACTTATCAGATCTAACTACATATGCATCATTATCAAAAGGGGTGGTGGAGTTTGGCGCAACAAGCCAACTTTGACTCGGTGGCTATCACGAACTACATTTGCAAGCAACTCTTTTGAGGTGGGCAGCGAGTCCACAAATTCACCATATCAAATACACCACTATGGATCCGCTCCGTCTACCTCGAAAGCGCCATCCATAGCACTCACGCTTATCTTGCGTATTTTAGAGTATCCACTTTCACTTGTCTATGAACTATGCAAGGGTCCAAGTTTCCATATCCGAGGAATCCGGCTATTGAATAGATAATGATAACCCTGAGGGTGTACTTCTTCACACGCTCTCGCCACTTATGCATACTGTACCGTCATGTACCTCGGCAACCTTCAAGCGGAAGAGGCGAGAAGTCGACCCGACGACGACTAACCACACAAGTCTCTCGTCGGGTTTATCGCCTATTAGGGTTCCATCCATGAGGAGATCCGGCGGGGTGTCGCTCACGGCCCCAAGCGATGTGGCGGGGTTCCCAAGCCCTGTGGGTGCCACTTGGTACACCGTGCCCTTGTGCCTAGTCATCCCAAGCCCACATGCAGGGTGCCACTTGGTAGACTACTAACACTACCTACAAACACGAAACTAGTTGCAACTCCTGGGCAGAGATCAAGTTGATTAATAAGTCGAAAGGGTTGAGTTACGGAACCCAATGTGTGGTAATAACTGTTCATGGATCACAAACACAGAACTCAGTTCACGAGGGCGGCTGCAATGAGACAACCCACCATGTACTCCTACATGGCCTCTCACCTACCTTTACCAAATCGTGTTCACACACTTAGCTCACACAGTGGGACATGTTCACAACAATTCCAATTCATTCCCGATGAATCGGACCCGACTCAACTCTAAGCGATAGCAGGCATGACAAACAAGCATAAATGAGTAGGCACAACATGGCTCAAACAACTCCTACTCATGCTAGTGGGTTTCATCTAATTCTTGTGGAATGACAGGTCATGCAAAGGATCAAGGGTTCAGCTACATGACAAGTAACACATGAGTCGTTGTTGTCCTAATGCAGTAAAATAGAGCAGGAGGCGAGAGAGTGGGATTATGTCGGAATGAACAAGGGGTTTTGCTTGCACAGCATACGAAGATAATATAGTTCTTCATCGGTGTCATCGAATAATCATCGGACGTCGTCTACCGAGAGGGGACAAACACCGGTAGCTGAGAAGGAACACAATCAATGCAATGCACATTCACATGAATGACATGTTGTGTTAAGATACTGGATTCACCTAATGCAGCAGTAATCCAAGTTAATTGAAGTGGAATTCAAACAAGGTTGAACTCCAACTCCAAATGCTAGTTCATAAATTACCCTAATCATGGTTCATCCTATTCAGTGAGGTTAACTTGCTCAAACATGCATGAAAGTGCCATAAACAGATTCTTCATATTTTTCTGATCATTTTTCATATATAAATTATTTCCATTGGAGCTACGGTTGAATTTATATGAATTTTAGAAGTTTGGGGTATTTTACGAAATTTCCTGAATTAAATTAAATCCAGAAAACTAGTTATTGCGTCGACTGACGTCGAGGTGGCGTCAGCAAGTCAAAAGCGCCGTCCAGGTCAAACCTGACCTGGGACCCCTTGGTCGATGACTCGGTCGACTAAGCTGGGTTAATTAGTGCTAAACTAACTCTAACAGTGATTAGCGAGCGGGGCCCACATGTCGGTGTCTAGTTTAGTTAACTAAATTAGTTAGCTCTAATTAATCTCGAGTTAACTAATTGGGGCTTGGGCCCACATGTCGATGAAAGAGAGGTCAACCTCACCGATCAAAGCAGTCAAGCAGAGTCAAACCATGGCGACTCGGCCTTGGCGAGCCCAGACTGGTGAGGCAGCTCGGGTTTGCGTCTCCGGCGGCCAAGCAATGGCGGGAGGCTCTCGTGTTGCGGGTGCTTGGCGCATCCATCTCTCATAAGCAAGGGGCTGAGGTCAGCCGAGCTCGCGGAATCGAGCTCACGGCGGTGGCGGAGTTAGTGCAAGTGGGGATGGGGCTGCGATCTTGTGACAATGGCGACAAGGTGCCACGGAGGCTCGTGTCGCGGGAGTCGTTAGGCGCATGCCGGGACCAAATAGTCACGGAGCATCACCGGCGAAGTCTTGGTGGCAGCGTCCGGGTGAAGTGCGGTGTGGTCGCTAGGGTGTGCGGAAGAAGCGAGCGGAGAGGGAGGATGGCGAAGCTCACGGCGAGTCGGTTGGAGCAAGCGGTGAGCTCGAGGCGTCTTGATCTTCTTGAATCGGCGGCGATCGCCGGCCGTGGCGATGAAGATGGCGGTGATGGCATGGCCAGGGCACCGGCGTCGCGTCGTCGTGGTAGAGCTTCCTGGATCAAAGGCGGAGCTCGGGGCATGTCGGGGAGGAGAGGGGTGGCGGTGGCGGCGGTGTGCGTCGGCGGGTGGAAGCGTTAGTGCGTGAGGGATGAGGCAGAGGAGGAGCGAGGAGAGGGAGAGGCGAGGGGTCGAGGGGGTTAGAGCGCGTGGCCGTCTCCGTGGCGTCGCGAGAAGGTCGGGGAGGCCCCCGACCTGAAGCGGGAGGTGGCGTCGGTGGCCGTCGGACAGCGCCACGCCTCGTCTCTGCCTCTTGGCGAGAGGAAGGCGACAATGGCGAACGGTGGTGGGCTGGGCCACAGATGGGCCAGCGAGGGGAGGGGGAGAAGGCTGGGCCGGTTCGTGGGCCATGTAAGTGGCTGCCAGGTGAGCTCTCTCTCTTTCTCTAATTACATCCTGTTTCTACTTTTTTGTAGTTGGTTTTGATTTAGTTTTAGACACTAAATCATTTTTATAACTCCTGAGATAAATTGGGGGCATTATTTGGATTATTCAAAAGCCCACAATTGAAACCAAATTTTGGAGCATTCAAAATATTTATAAATTCAAAGGCCCCAATTCAAATACAATATGGGTTAACTCAAAAATCCACAAAATGGCCAACAATTATGCTCATCATTTTTGGCAGAGGTTTTCACCTTTATCAAAATCATGAACATTTTCACAGGGCATTTTGGAATCATTGAAATGATTTTATTTGAACCTATTAGAATTCATTTGGTACTAGGGCTTGGATCAAACCCCCATTTCAAATTTCATGGAAATTGAACATGATGCATGGATGCAATGCTACTAGTTACAAGCAAGCTCTAGGGCTGTGACAACTCACCCCACTAAACAAGAATCTACGCCCGAGATTCAAGGCGTGAGTAAGAGGAAAGGAAGTCACAAACTATCACAATCTTCATGATCCATTTGCCTTTCTCGAAGATGTTGATTCATTCCATCATCTTGGTCTTGGCGTTCTCGAGATCTTCACTCGACACGACAGCGGAAGAGGAAACTCTACATGATTCGATCTTCACGAAGGTCAAGTAAACATGATCGACTCACGGATGAGGCGGTGACACATCTCGAGTTGAGACACAAAACACATCGAGAGGGATGGAAGAACAACAACGAGGTTTGATTAGTGAGCAGCGATTCCATGCTTAGAATATGGTGGATGGTGTCAAGGTGGCGAGGAATATTTATCATGATCCGTAACAGGGACACCTCGAGAAAGGTGGCGCAAAGAACTATTCCTTAAGTGGCAAAAGAATTACTTTTGATCCATAGATCATTGGAACTCTTTATACCAGCCTAAGACAATCTGGCGATCATTTGGTGGAATGCAAAGGAATGGTACACCGGACTAGAATGGATGATGTGGACTACCTTGTTGAAGACAACGCAATGGATGATTTTGCTTATAAATCGGAGGTGGAGGGACCCATGGTAAGTCCACTTTTGAGGATGATCCTAGGCAAGAATTACTAAGAAAGCAGCCCATAGTGAAATGGCACAAGGGCGGTGCAAGTTGGGAGCGAAATGCAAGCTGTTGAATGTTCCAACCATCATATGCACTGAGATTCAGATCCGATTGGTAATAGGATATTTCAGACTCATCATATGCGAAAGGAAGGGTTACAACACAATTGACGAGATGGCGTTGCGAGATTCTCGGGATATGAACTACGATAGCAAGCTCCAAAACATGAGCTGGTTCTGCTACACACATGTGGACATGCTGTCCTAGACAAGCAGTACCACCTAGTAGTCTTATAATAAAACACTACCGAGTTCAGGTGGGGAATCACCATCTAGGGTAACGAAGTCTTGTGCATGACCTAGGATTAGCACAACAACTCCTTTTCCTTGAGCAAATCAATCAGTGGCTTGGTGTGCTAGGAATACATATAGAATGAAGGTTGCAAGTCTCCAGGCTACAGAATACTTATGCGTATGCATGACTGAATTGGGATGATTCGGAGGAGGCAAAACAAACCTTTACGAAATTCACGGTGACAACTTGCATCGGATGCACATGAATTAGAGGAAGTCGCTACTTACATCCAAACATAGGCTTCATGAGCGGCACGAAGAAATGCTTACACAAGTTTCCAACACTAGGTTGATGTTCAACATGACTCATGGGGAGACAAAATCTGTGATGGGCTCAACAATAGCTCATCGGAATTTCCATATCACTGGACTTCCACCATCATGTGAACACGGTGATAGCATTGGTCAGACCAAAAGGTATAATGGTGTATGCTCGAGGGGTCAACCACGAGTAAGATAACATTACGAGCACCGTTGGTACTGATTTGACTTGACAATGGCCCATACTCAAGTCGACGAATTGATAGGACAATAGGTCCAGCAACTTATCACAGGGACCAATCGATGAAGATATCATCCTTCTTCAACACACACTACACAAGAATATCCCTTTGGAACGAGCTAAGTTGGACAAGCTTTTATCTTCCAACTCTCCAAGTTGTTGTCTAGCAACCAACTAGCTCGGGGTATCAACACAGATTCTTGGAGAGGGGTGGTTCACAAGGAACCAACTTGATCACGAGCTCAACATAACGATCGGGAACAACCGGTAACACTTCCAAGAAGATATTTGGAAAGTCACGACCCACCGTATGTTACTAAGCTCGAGAACAATCTTGCTTTTCAGGGCAAGACGATATTATCAAATGAGTGGGGACTTGACAAGATCCTGACTCATCAATCGAAGTGTGCACCAGAAATAAGGACTAGGTAGCACGATCA
Organism: Aegilops longissima; assembly: GCA_021605205.1. Taxonomy (NCBI): domain Eukaryota; kingdom Viridiplantae; phylum Streptophyta; class Magnoliopsida; order Poales; family Poaceae; genus Aegilops; species Aegilops longissima. Next base: position 13,515 of record JAHIAM010005110.1, read on the forward strand.
ATCTTAGGATGATGATTTAATAACCAACACGCTAAGAATGAGAGTATTGTCCATTCACTACCAAACAACGAGTTGCTCGGAGTATGATGTCACACATCACAATTCACTTATCGGCATTCGGTTGCATCAACACGGAACCGAGGATTGAATAGTAATGGCGAGAAGTATCAACTGCGTCAAGAATTCCTAAGAGGTTGCATAATTCCCATGACATTCTTGACATAAGATGGCAATACTTGAGGTAGAAACAGAATCAAAAGCTGGATTGGCATTTTAATCTGCGGAATACAACTGCTTTGACCCAATCCTAGAAAAATGGACAAAATCTTTGGAGTTGGTTTCTCCAAGTCATTCGAAATAGAATGGCTTGTCGGACCACAAGGATAATAGGCATCGATAAATGGGCCTTTTACATACCCTTGACTATCAATTGATCGGCGAGGTTAGAATACAACTAAAGAGGACAGCTCAAGGAACATATAATTTTACGAGTTGTGGATGCACAGATTAGTAAATCGAGCAAAGCTCAACATTTCTTCGGATAACCCATGCGGAGAAGGTAGAAGGCGAGTCACAATATGAATGGAGAACTCCTCAAGAGCACTCTTATTGTGATGTTTTGATTTAACAAGGAACTTTTGCCATAAGCGGTTCGTAGTATTTGGAAGAAGGAAATACCACGGACCTCGAGGACTATCGCAAGGTTACTAATATCCTAAAGGAACTAGCAAATACTAACAACATGAAGTAAGTAGGGTAAATCTCGGGTTCAAAACCCAGGAGTAGAATACCTACTAACTAAATGGCATCACGGGATACTTTCAAGAATAAGGGCCAGAATCATCACACGGGGGTACAAAAAGCATTGCTAAATTGCTAGGTGACTTCCTAAACACCTAAGGTCATAATAATAGTTCCAACATATATGTCAAGGCAATGAATTACCTCAACGCTTGCGGTTAGTGTGCTTATTACGACCAAAAAGGACATCGAGGAGCAGAAAGAAAGGATTTGCAAATGCATCGAGACTATTTAGAGACACAGGATGACTCGGACTGACATAGCGGCTGTAAATGCTCAAAATGGTTTGAGACATCTTGCAAAAATGGTGGCATAACCACTCAACAACATCATAACAAGATTACGAGATCAACGGTTATCATACGAGGAATAGTAGGAACTGGCTGGGATTAAAACCAACAATCTTATAAGTCTATGGATTAGTAACACGTCATCGATAGATAGATGAAGCCTAGTTCTTAACCCGTAGAAGAGAAGAGGATGACTCGGATCGAGAAGGCCATGAGGTATAAGGAGTAAAAGAGCCTTCGTTCCTTCCACAATCAATTCCCTTACATAGCTAAAGCATTTCTAGACACAACTTGACCAGTTTGGCTTGGTAATCCTCTGAGCGATCAGGCTCGATACCAGCTATCGGGACCCGATCCTAAGTCACACCGATCTAGCATGTAACACATCATATCACTTTGCGGCCTCACATGCGGTATTCCACAGGTGTCGCCTTACCATGGCCGGGACCGTTTAGCCTTTTGGCTCACGTATATGATAGTATCGCTAGCATCCATATGACAAAGAACCGGGCCGACATGGCTAGTCGTGAACCATGGCGCTAACCCATGGGAACAGGCATACATGAATCACATCGAGCATAGCGGTCATCAACGTATGAATTGGGCTGTACCTTTGGGCTATGAGGACTCCGGTATCCGGGCTGTGCAGCTAAGCAGGACTCGAATATCACCGTGACATTTCCCCAAAGGGACAGAACACGAGCGATAAGAAACACATGCCCGGCCAGTCAAGTGTCCAAGCGGTAGTCTTTGGGCTAGCGAGGACTCCGGTGAACAAGGCTGTAGCGGACTACTATCGCTCGAAGCACGAGACTACATTTCCCCATATGAGAGGCTGCCAAGGATAAACAACTAGTTTGTCGGATCCCACATACCAAGCATTTCAAACATACACATTATGCTCAATATGCGTAGATACAACATGGCATCACAACATAACTCTCGACTCAAGTATTTATTCATTAGAAGCGAGGGCGAGATATTACAAACATGGGTCTCATGACCCTTTTCGAAACATACAAGTCAAAACACAAGCGGAAGCTAATCATATGCAATCTGAGACAACTATAAATGAAAAGGGCTGAGAAGCGACTATCTACGAGATCTGCCGAGGGCACAAGATCGTGGTGAGGTAACAAGCTAAGCGTGAAGCCCAGCGGAACTACTAAGCGAGGCCAGCGTCTCTCGAAAAACATAGAATAGGCAAGCGTGAGTACAATTGTACTCAAGCAAGACTTATCAGATCTAACTACATATGCATCATTATCAAAAGGGGTGGTGGAGTTTGGCGCAACAAGCCAACTTTGACTCGGTGGCTATCTGAACTACATTGCAAGCAACTCTTTTGAGGTGGGCGCAGCGAGTCCACAAATTCACCATATCAAATACACCACTATGGATCGCTCCGTCTACCTCGAAGCGCCATCCATAGCACTCACGCTTATCTTGCGTATTTTAGAGTATCCACTTTCACTTGTCTATGAACTATGCAAGGGTCCAAGTTTCCATATCAGGAATCCGGCTATTGAATAGATAATGATAACCTGCGGTGTACTTCTTCACTGCGCTCTAGCCACTTATATACCTGTACCCGTCATGTACCTCGGCAACCTTCAAGCGGAAGCGGCGAGGGAGTCGACGACGACGACTAACCACACAAGTCTCGTCGGGTTTATCGCCTATTGGGTTCCATCCATGAGGAGATCCGGCGGGGTGTCGCTCACGGCCCCAAGCGATGTGAGCAGGGTTCCCAAGCCCCCAACAGGTGCCACTTGGTACACGTGCCCTTGTGCCTAGTCATCCCAAGCCCACATGCAGGTGCCACTTGGTAGACTACTAACACTACCTACAAACACGAAACTAGTTGCAACTCTGGACAGAGATCAAGTTGATTAATAAGTCGAAAGAATCGAGATTCTAGGAACCCAATGTGTGGTAAGTAACTGTTCATGGATCACAAACACAGAACTCAGTTCACGAGGGCGGCTGCAATGAGACAACCCACCATGTACTCCTACATGGCCTCTCACCGCTACCTTTACCAAATCGTGTTCACACACTTAGCTCACACACAGTGGGACATGTTCACAACAATTCCAATTCATTCCCGATGAATCAGACCCGACTCAACTCTAAGCGATGGCAGGCATGACAAACAAGCATAAATGAGTAGGCACAACATGGCTCAAACAACTCCTACTCATGCTAGTGGGTTTCATCTAATTCTTGTGGAATGACAGGTCATGCAAAGGATCAAGGGTTCAGCTACATGACAAGTAACACATGAGTCGTTGTTGTCCTAATGCAGTAAAATAGAGCAGGAGGCGAGAGAGTGGGATTATGTCGGAATGAACAAGGGGTTTTGCTTGCAGCAGCACCGAAGATAATATAGTTCTTCATCGGTGTCATCGAATAATCATCGGGCGTCGTCTACTGAGAGGACAAACACGGTGGTGAGAAGGAACACAATCAATGCAATGCACATTCACATGAATGACATGTTGTGTTAAGATCTGGATTCACCTAATGCAGCGATAATCCAAGTTAATTGAAGTGGAATTCAAACAAGGTTGAACTCAACTCCAAATGCTAGTTCATAAATTACCTAATCATGGTTCATCCTATTCAGTGAGGTTAACTTGCTCAAACATGCATGAAAGTGCCATAAACAGATTCTTCATATTTTCTGATCATTTTCATATATAAATTATTTCCATTGGAGCTACGGTTGAATTTATATGAATTTTAGAAGTTTGGGGTATTTTACGAAATTTCCTGAATTAAATTAAATCCAGAAAACTAGTTATTGCGTCGACTGACGTCGAGGTGGCGTCAGCAAATCAAAAGCGCCGTCCAGGTCAAACCTGACACAGGGACCTTATCGATGACTCGGTCGACTAGCTGGGTTAGTTAGTGCTAAACTAACTCTAACGAGCTGATTAGCGAGGCGGGGCCCACATGTCGGTGTCTAGTTTAGTTAACTAAATTAGTTAGCTCTAATTAATCTCGAGTTAACTAATTGGGGCTTGGCCCACATGTCGGTGAAAGAGAGGGGTCAACCTCACCGATCAAAGCAGTCAAGCAGAGTCAAACCCTTGGCGACTCGGCCTTGGCGAGGCCATTCTGGCCAGGCAGCTCGGGTTTGCGTCTCCGTGACCAAGCAATGGCGGAGGCTCTCGTGTTGCGGGTGCTTGCGCATCCATCTCATAAACAAGGGGCTGAGGTCAGCCGAGCTCGCGGAATCGAGCTCTGGCGGTGGCGGAGTTGGTGCAAGTGGGGATGGGGCTGCGATCTTGTGAGCAATGGCGAGTGCCACGGAGGCTCGTGTCGTGGCTCACGGCCCCCAAGCGATGTGAGGGTTCCCAAGCCCTCAACGGGTGCCACTTGGTACACCGTGCCCTTTGCCCTAATCATCCCAAGCCCACATGCAGGTGCCACTTGTAGACTACTAACACTACCTACAAACACGAGAAACTAGTTGCAACTCACGGGCGAGATCAAGTTGATTAATAAGTGAAAGGGGGAGATTCGGAACCCAATGTGTGGTAATGCTTTCATGGATCACAAACCGAACTTCGGTTCCGAGGGGCGGCTGCAATGAGACAACCCACCATGTACTCCTACATGGCCTCTCACCCTACCTTTACCAAATCGTTCACACTTAGCTCACACAGTAGGACATGTTCACAACAATTCCAATTCATTCCCGATGAATCGGACCCGACTCAACTCTAAGCGATGCGCAGGCATGACAAACAAGCATAAATGAGTAGGCACAACATGGCTCAAACAACTCCTACTCATGCTAGTGGGTTTCATCTAATTCTTGTGGAATGAGGTCATGCAAAATCAAGGTTCAGCTACATGACAAGTAACACATGAGTCGTTGTTGTCCTAATGCGATAAAATAGAGCAGGAGGCGAGAGAGTGGGATTATGTCGGAATGAACAAGGGGTTTTGCTTGCAGCACTTAAAGATAATATAGTTCTTCATCGGTGTCATCGAATAATCATCGAACGTCGTCTGAGAGGGACAAACACGGTGGTGAGAGGAACACAATCAATGCAATGCACATTCACATGAATGACATGTAGTGTTAAATCTGGATTCACCTAATGCAGATAATCCAAGTTAATTGAAGTGGAATTCAAACAAGGTTGAACTCAACTCCAAATGCTAGTTCATAAATTACCTAATCATGGTTCATCCTATTCAGTGAGGTTAACTTGCTCAAACATGCATGAAAGTGCCATAAACAGATTCTTCATATTTTTCTGATCATTTTCATATATAAATTATTTCCATTGGAGCTACGGTTGAATTTATATGAATTTTAGAAGTTTGGGTATTTTAGAAATTTCTGAATTAAATTAAATCAGAAAACTAGTTATTAAATCGACGACGTGTCGGTGGCGTCAACAAGTCAAAAGCGTCGAGGTCAAACGACACAGGGACCTTGATCGATGACTCGATCCGACTAACTGGGTTGAGTTAGTGCTAAACTAACTCTAACGCATTTGATAGCGAGTGAGGCCCACATGTCGATGTCTAGTTTAGTTAACTAAATTAGTTAGCTCTAATTAATCTCGAGTTAACTAATTAGGGGCTTGGGCCCACATGTCGATGAAAGAGAGGGTCAACCTCACGGTCAAAGCAGTCAAGCAGAGTCAAACCCATGGCGACTCAAGCCGGCCGAGGCGGACTCTGTGAGCAGCTCGGGTTGCGTCTCGGCTGACCAACAGCCCGGAGGCTCGTGTTCGGGTGTAGCATCCATCTCATAAGCAAGGGGTGAGTCGGCCGAGCTCGCGGAATCGAGCTCACGCGGTGGCGGAGTTAGTGCAAGTGGGGATGGGGCTGCGATCTTGTGAGCAGCGAGGTGCCACGGAGGCTCGTGTCACGAGGAGTCACGGTGGCGCATGCCGGGACCAAATGGTCACGGAGCATCACCGGCGGCAAGTCTTGAGGCGGCGCGTCCGGTGAGTGCGGTGTGGTCGCTAGGGTGTCTTGAAGAAGAGCGGAGGGAGGATGGCGAAGCTCACGGCGAGTCGGTTGGAGCAAGCGGTGAGCTCGAGGCGTCTTGATTCTTCGAATCGGCCCGGCGATCGCGGCGTGGCGATGAATGGCGGTGATGGCATGGCTTGGGCACCAGCGTCGCGTCGTCGTGGTAAACTTCTGGATCAAGCGGAGCTCGGGGGCATGTCGGGAGGAGAGGGGTGGCGGTGGCGGCGGCCCGGTGCCGTCGGCGGTAGTGCTGTGAGGATGAGGAGAGGAGAGGAGCGAGGGAGAGGGAAGGCGAGGGGTCCGGGGGTTGGGCGCGTGGCCGTCTCCGTGGCGTCATGAGAAGGTCAGAGGCCGCCCGGCCAGCAGGAGGAGGTGGCGTCGGTGGCCGTCGAGGCAGCGCCACGCCGCCTCACCCTCTGGCGAGAGGAAGGCACAGCCGGCGAACGGTGGTGGTGGGCCACCAGGTGGGCAGCGAGGGGAGGAAAAAGGTGGGCAGTTCATGGGCCATGTAAGTGGTGCGCGGTGAGCTCTCTCTTTCTCTAATTACATCCTGTTTCTACTTTTTGTAGTTGGTTTTGATTTAGTTTTAGACACTAAATCATTTTATAACTCTGAGATAAATTGGGGGCATTATTTGGATTATTCAAAAGCCCACAATTGAAACAAATTTTGGAGCATTCAAAATATTTATAGAATTCAAAGGCCCCAATTCAAATACAATATGGGTTAACTCAAAAATCCACAAAATGGCCAACAATTATGCTCATCATTTTGGCAGGGTTTTCACCTTTATCAAAATCATGAACATTTCACAGGGCATTTTGGAATCATTGAAATGATTTTATTTGAACCTATTAAATTCATTTGGTACTAGGGCTTGGATCAAACCCCATTTCAAATTTCATGGAAATTGAACATGATGCATGGATGCAATGCTACTAGTTACAAGCAAGCTCTAGGGCTGTGACAACTCACCCCACTAAACAAGAATCTAGCCGAGATTCAAGGCGTGAGGTAAGAGGAAAAGGGAAGTCACAAACTATCACAATCTTCATGATCCATTTGCCTTTCTCGAAGATGTTGATTCATTCCATCATCTTGGTCTTGACGTTCTCGAGATCTTCACTCGACACGACAACGGAAGAGAAACTCTACATGATTCGATCTTCACGAAGGTCAAGTAAACATCGACTCACGGAATTGAGGCGGTGACACATCTCGAGTTGAGACACAAAACACATCGAGAGGATGGAAGAACAACAACGAGGTTTGATTAGTGAGCAGCGATTCCATGCTTAGAATATGGTGGATGGTGTCAAGGTGGCGGGGAATATCATGATCATGTGGCAGGACACCTCGAGAAAGGTGGCGCATGAGAACTATTCCTTAAGTGGCAAAAAGAATTACTTTTGATCCATAGATCATTGGAACTCTTTATACCAGCCTAAGACAATCCAGTGATCATTTGGTGGAATGCAAAGGAATGGTACACCGGACTAGAATGGATGATGTGGACTACCTTGTTGAAGACAACGCAATGGATGATTTTGCTTATCGTGGAGGTGGAGGGACCCATGGTAAGTCCACTTTTGAGGATGATCCTAGGCAAAATTACTAAGAAAGCAGCCCATAGTGAAATGGCACAGGGCCGGTGCAAGTTGGGAGCGAAAATGCAAGCTGTTCGAATGTTCCAACCATCATATCGCTTTGAGATTCGAGATCAGATTGGTAATAGGATATTTCGGACTCATCATATGCGAAAAGGAAGGGTTGCAACACAATTGACGAGATGGCGTTCTGTGAGATTCTCGGGATATGAACTACGATAGCAAGCTCCAAAACATGAGCTGGTTACGCTACACACATGTGGACATCTTTGTCCTAGACAAGCGATACCACCAAGTAGTCTTATAATAAAACACTCTACCGAGTTCGGTGGGGAATCACCATCTAGAAGTAGCAGAAGTCTTGTGCATGACCTAGGATTAGCACAACAACTCCTTTTCCTTGAGCAAATCAATGGGTGGCTTGGTGTGCTAGGAATACATATAGAATGAAGGTTGCAAGTCTCGAGGCTACAGAATACTTCGCACGCGTATGCATGGTGAATTGGGATGATTCGGAGGAAGGCCAAAACAAACCTTTCTGAAATTCACAGTGACAACATCAGGATGCACATGAATTAGAGGAAGTCGCTACTCACATCCAAACATAGGCTTCATGAGCAGCTACGAAGAAATGCTTACACAAGTTTCCAACACTAGGTTGATGTTCAACATGACTCATGGAGACAAAATCTGCTGATGGGCTCAACAATGGCTCATCAGATTTCCATATCCTGGACTTCCACCATCATGTGAACACGGTGATAGCATTGAGTCGAGGACCAAAAGGTATAATGGTGTATGCTAGGGGTCAACCACGAGTAAAGATAACATCTGAGCACCGTTAATCTTTGATTTGACTTGACAATGGCCCATACTCAAGTCGACGAATTGATGGGACAATAGGTCCGACACCAACTTATCCACGGGGACCAATCGATGAAGATATCATCCTTCTTCAGCACACTACACAAGAATATCCCTTTGGAGCAGGCTAAGTTGGACAAGCTTTTATCTTCCAACTCTCCAAGTTGTTGTCTAGCCACCAACTAGCTCGGGGTATCAACACGATTCTTGGAGAAGGGGTGGTTCACAAGGAACCAACGATCACGAGCTCAACATAGCGGTCGAGAGAACAACCCGGTAACACTTCCAAGAAGATATTTGGAAAGTCACGACCCACCGTATGTTACTAAGCTCGAGAACAATCTTGCTTTTCGGAGCAAGGCGATATTATCAAATGAGTGGGGACTTGACAAGATCTGACTCATCAATCGAAGTGTGCACGAAATAAGGACTAGGTAGCACGATCAATCTTAGGATGATGATTTAATAACCAACACGCTAAGAATGAGAGTATTGTCCATTCACTACCAAACAGGTTGCTCGGAGTATTGATGTCACACATCACAATTCACTTGTCGGCATTCGGTTGCATCAACACGGAACAGAGTTGAATAATAATGGCGAGAAGTATCCTTTGCGTCAAGAATTCCTAAGAGGTTCATAATTCCATGACATTCTTGACATAAGATGGCAATACTTCAGGGTAGAACAGAATCAAAAGCTGGATTGGCATTTTAATCTGCGGAATACAAGCTGCTTTGACCCAATCCTAGAAAAATGGACAAAATCTTTGGAGTTGGTTTCTCAAGTCATTCCGAAATAGAATGGCTTGTCGGACCACAAGGATAATAGGCATCGATAAATGGGCCTTTATACCCTTGACTATCAATTGATCGTTGAGGGTTAGAATACAACTAAAGAGGGACAGCTCAAGGAACATATAATTTTACGAGTTGTGGATGCCGCAGTTAATAAATCGAGCAAAGCTCAACATTTCTTCGGATAACCCATGCGGAGAAGGTAGAAGCTGGCAGAGTCACAATATGAATGGAGAACTCCTCAAGAGCACTCTTATTGTGATGTTTGATTTAACAAGGAACTTTTGCCATAAGCGGTTCGTAGTATTTGGAAGAAGGAAATACCCACGGACCTCGAGGACTATCATAAGGTTACTAATATCCTAAAGGAACTAGCAAATACTAACAACATGAAGTAAGTAGGGTAAATCTAGGGTTCAAAAGGGTAGAATACCTACTAACTAAATGGCATCACAGGATACTTTCAAGAATAAGGGCGAGAATCATCACGGGGTACAAAAGCATTGCTAAATTGCTAGGTGACTTCCTAAACACCTAAGGTCATAATAATAGTTCCAACATATATGTCAAGGCAATGAATTACCTCAGCGCACGGTTAGTGTGCTTATTACGACCAAAAAGGACATCGAGGAGCAGAAAGAAAGGATTTGCAAATGCATCGGACTATTTAGAGACACAGGATGACTCGGACTGACATAACGACTATAAATGCTCAAAATGGTTTGAGACATCTTGCAAAAATGGTGGCATAACCACTCAACAACATCATAACAAGATTACGAGATCAGCAGTTATCTCACCGGAATAGTAGGCCCGGCGGGGATTAAAACCAACAATCTTATAAGTCTATGGATTAGTAACACGTCATCACGATAGATAGATGAAGCCTAGTTCTTAACCCGTAGAAAGAAGAGGATGATTCGGATCGAGAAGGCCATGAGGTATAAGGAGTAAAAAAGCCTTCGTTCCTTCACAATCAATTCCCTTACATAGCTAAAGCATTTCTAGACACAACTTCGACCGGTTTGGCTTGGTAATCCTCTGAGCGATCGAACTCGATACCAGCGCTGTCGGGACCCGATCCTAAGTCACACCGATCTAGCATGTAACACATCATATCACTTTGCGGCCTCACTACGGTATTCCCACAGTGTCGCCTTACCATGGCAGGGACCGTTTGCGCCTTTTGGCTCACGTATATGATAGTGTCGCTAGCATCCATATGACAAAGAACCGGGCCGACATGGCTGATCGTGAACCAAAGCGGCGCTAACCCATGAAACAGGCATACATGAATCACATCGAGCAGCGGTCATCAGCGTATGAATTGGGCTGTAGCAGGCTATGAGACTCCGGTATCCCTGATTTATGGCGAGCTAAGCAGGACTCGAATATCACCGCGTGACATTTCCCCCAAGGACAGACGATACGAGCGATAAGAAACACATGCCCGGCGATCAAGTGTCCAAGCGGTAGTCTTTGGGCTAGCCGAGGACTCCGGTGGCCAAGACGTATAGCGGACTACTATCGCTCGAAGCTGCAGACTACATTTCCCCATATGAGAGGCTGCCAGGATAAACAACTAGTTTGTCGGATCCACACATACCAAGCATTTCAAACATACACATTATGCTCAATATGCGTAGATACAACATGGCATCACAACATAACTCTCGACTCAAGTATTTATTCATTGAAGCTTAGAGGCGAGATATTACAAACATGGGTCTCATGACCCCACTTTCGAAACATACAAGTCAAAACACAAGCGGAAGCTAATCATATGCACGATACTGAGACAACTATAAATGAAAAATTTGAAAGCACGACTATCTACCGAGATCTGCCGAGGGCACAAGATCGTAGTAAGTGGTAACAAGCTAAGCGTGAAGCCCACAGCGGAACTACTAGCGAGGCAGCGTCTACGCAAAAACATAGAATAGGCAAGCGTGAGTACAATTGTACTCGGCAAGACTTATCGAGATCTAACTACATATGCATCATTATCAAAAGGGGGTGGTGGAGTTTGGTTGCAACAAGCCGACTTTGACTCGGTGGCTATCTGAACTACATTTGCAAGCAACTCTTTTGAGGTGGCGCTAGCGAGTCCACAAATTCACCATATCAAATACACCACTATGGATCCGCTCCGTCTACCTCTGAGAAAGCGCCATCCATAGCACTCACGCTTATCTTGCGTATTTTAGAGTATCCACTTTCACTTGTCTATGAACTATGCAAGGGTCCAAGTTTCCATATCAGGAATCCGGCTATTGAATAGATAATGATAACCTACTGGTGTACTTCTTCTACTGCGCTCTCGCCACTTATCGCATACATGCCGCGTCATGTACCTCGGCAACCTTCAAGCGGAAGCCGGATAGAAGTCGACCGCGACGACTAACCACAAGTCTCTCGTCCGGGTTTATCGCCTATTCGGGTTCCATCCATGAGAATCCGGCGGGGTGTCGCTCACGGCCCCAAGCGATGTGGCGGGGTTCCCAAGCCCACCAACGGGTGCCACTTGGTACCGTGCCTTCCATGCCTAATCATCCCAAGCCCACAGTCAGGGTGCCACTTGGTTGAACTAACACTACCTACAAACACGGAAACTATTTGCAACTCCTGGGCGGAGATCAAGTTGATTAATAAGTCGAAAGAAATGAATTCTGGAACCCAATGTGTGGTAATGCTGTTCATGGATCACAAACACGAACTCAGTTCTGAGGGCGGCTGCAATGAGACAACCCACCATGTACTCCTACATGGCCTCTCACCGCTCCTTTACCAAATCGTGTTCACACACTTAGCTCACACTACGGTAGGACATGTTCACAACAATTCCAATTCATTCCCGATGAATCGGACCCGACTCAACTCTAAGCGATAGCAGGCATGACAAACAAGCATAAATGAGTAGGCACAACATGGCTCAAACAACTCCTACTCATGCTAGTGGGTTTCATCTAATTCTTGTGGAATGACGGTCATCAAAGGATCAAGGTTCACTACATGACAAGTAACACATGAGTCGTTGTTGTCCTAATGCAGATAAAATAGAGCGAGGAGGCGAGAGAGTGGGATTATGTCGGAATGAACAAGGGGTTTTGCTTGCTGGCATACGAAGATAATATAGTTCTTCATCGGTGTCATCGAATAATCATCGAGACGTCGTCTCTAGAGAGGACAAACACTTAGTAGTGAGAAGGAACACAATCAATGCAATGCACATTCACATGAATGACATGTTGTGTTAAGATACTGGATTCACCTAATGCAGCGTAATCCAAGTTAATTGAAGTGGAATTCAAACAAGGTTGAACTCAACTCCAAATGCTAGTTCATAAATTACCTAATCATGGTTCATCCTATTCAGTGAAGTTAACTTGCTCAAACATGCATGAAAGTGCCATAAACAGATTCTTCATATTTTCTGATCATTTTCATATATAAATTATTTCCATTGGAGCTACGGTTGAATTTATATGAATTTTAGAAGTTTGGGGTATTTTTGAAATTTCTGAATTAAATTAAATCAGAGAAAACTAGTTATTGCGTCATAGACTGACGTCGAGTGCGTCAGACAAATCAAAAGCGCCGTCAAGGTCAAACCTGACACAGGACCCAGCAGTCGATGACTCGGTCGACTATGCTGGGTTGAATTAGTGCTAAACTAACTCTAACAGGAATTTGATAGCAGGCGGGGCCCACATGTCGGTGTCTAGTTTAGTTAACTAAATTAGTTAGCTCTAATTAATCTCGAGTTAACTAATTGGGGCTTGAGGCCATGTCGATGAAAGAGAGAGTCAACCTCACCGATCAAAGCAGTCAAGCAAAGTCAAACCACTTGGCGACTCGCGCCTTGGCGAGCTGCTGCCCAGGCAGCTGGGTTTGCGTCTCCGTGGCCAAGCAGGCGGAGAGGCTCTCGTGTTGCGGGTGCTTGGCGCATCCATCTCATAAGCAAGGGGCTGAGGTCAGCCGAGCTCGCGGAATCGAGCTCACGGCGGTGGCGGAGTTGGTGCAAGTGGGGATGGGGCTGCGATCTTGTGAGCAAGTGGCCGACAGGTGCCACGGAGGCTCACGTGTCGCGAGGAGTCGTTGGGGCGCATGCAGGGACCAAATAGTCACAGGAGCATCACCGGCGGACGAGTCTTGGAATGGCAGCGTCCGGGTGAGTCGCGGTGTAGTCGCTAGGTGTCGCGGAAGAAGCGAGCCAGAGAGGGAGGATGGCGACTCACGGCGAGTCGGTTGGAGCAAGCGGTGAGCTCGAGGCGTCTTGATGCTTCTTGGTCGGCGGCGGTGTCATGCGGGCGTGGCGATGAAGATGGCGGTGATGGCATGGCCGGGGCACGGCGTCGCGTCGTCGTGGTAGAGCTTCCTGGATCAAAGCGGACTCGGGGGCATGTCGGGGGAGGAGAGGGGTGGCGGCGGTGGCGGCGGTGGTGTCGGCGGTAGCTGTTCGAGGTGCGTGGGGGATGAGGCGGAGGAGGGCGAGGAGAGGAGAGGCGAGGGGGTCCCAGAGGGTTAGGTAGCGTGGCCGTCTCCAGTGGCGTCGCGAGAAGGTCGGGGAGGCCGCCCGACCTGAAGCGAGGAGGTGGCGTGGGTGGTGAGTCAGCGCCCGCCTAAATCTCGCCCTCTTGGCGAGAGGAAGGCGACAGCCGGCCGAACGGTGGTGGGCTGGGCCACAGGATGGGCCAGCGAGGGGGAGGGAGAAGGCTGGGCGGTTAGTGGGCCATGTAAGTGGCTGCGGGTGAGCTCTCTCTCTTTCTCTAATTACATCTGTTTCTACTTTTTGTAGTTGGTTTGATTTAGTTTTAGACACTAAATCATTTTATAACTCTGAGATAAATTGGGGCATTATTTGGATTATTCAAAAGCCACAATTGAAACAAATTTTGGAGCATTCAAAATATTTATAAATTCAAAGGCCCCAATTCAAATACAATATGGGTTAACTCAAAAATCCACAAAATGGCCAACAATTATGCTCATCATTTTTGGCGAGAGGTTTCACCTTTATCAAAATCATGAACATTTTCACAGGGCATTTTGGAATCATTGAAATGATTTTATTTGAACCTATTAGAATTCATTTGGTACTAGGGCTTGGATCAAACCCCCATTTCAAATTTCATGGAAATTGAACATGATGCATGGATGCAATGCTACTAGTTACAAGCAAGCTCTAGGGCTGTGACAACTCACCCCCACTAAACAAGAATCTAAGCCCGAGATTCAAGGCGATGAGTAAGAGGAAAGGAAGTCACAAACTATCACAATCTTCATGATCCATTTGCCTTTCTCGAAGATGTTGATTCATTCCATCATCTTGGTCTTGGCGTTCTCGAGATCTTCACTCGACACGACAGCGGAAAGGAAACTCTACATGATTAGATCTTCACGAAGGTCAAGTAAACATGATCGACTCACGGAGATGAGGCGGTGACACATCTCGAGTTGAGACACAAAACACATCGAGAGGATGGAAGAACAACAACGAGGTTTGATTAGTGAACAGCGATTCCATGCTTAGAATATGGTGGATGGTGTCAAGGTGGCGAGGAATATTTATCATGATCATCACGGGACACCTCGAGAAAGGTGGCGCAAAGAACTATTCCTTAAGTGGCAAAAAGAATTACTTTTGATCCATAGATCATTGGAACTCTTTATACCAACCTAAGACAATCACAAGCGATCATTTGGTGGAATGCAAAGGAATGGTACACCGGACTAGAATGGATGATGTGGACTACCTTGTTGAAGACAACGCAATGGATGATTTTTGCTTATAAATCGGTGGAGGGGACCCATGGTAAGTCCACTTTTGAGGATGATCCTAGGCAAGAATTACTAAGAAAGCAGCCCATAGTGAAATGGCACAAGGGCGGTGCAAGTTGGGAGCGAAATGCAAGCTGTTGAATGTTCCAACCATCATATCTGCACAGATTCGAATCCGATTGGTAATAGGATATTTCAGACTCATCATATGCGAAAGGAAGGGTTGCAACACAATTGAGCGAGATGGCGTTGCGAGATTCTCGGGATATGAACTACGATAGCAAGCTCCAAAACATGAGGCTGGTTACGCTACACATGTGGACATCTGTCCTAGACAAGCGGTACCACCTAGTAGTCTTATAATAAAACACTACCCCGAGTTCGGTGAGGAATCACCATCTAGGAGTAGCAAGTCTTGTGCATGACCTAGGATTAGCACAACAACTCCTTTTCCTTGAGCAAATCAATCGGTGGCTTGGTGTGCTAGGAATACATATAGAATGAAGGTTGCAAGTCTCCGGGCTACAGAATACTTATGCGTATGCATGGTGAATTGGGATGATTCGGAGGAGGCAAAACAAACCTTTCTGAAATTCAGTGGTAACTTGCATCGAGATGCACATGAATTAGAGGAAGTCGCTACTTACATCCAAACATAGGCTTCATGAGCGGCTGCGAAGAAATGCTTACACAGTTTCCAACACTAGGTTGATGTTCAACATGACTCATGGGGAGACAAAATCACTGCTGATGGGCTCAACAATAGCTCATGAATTTCCATATCCTTTGGACTTCCACCATCATGTGAACACGTGATAGCATTAGTCGGACCAAAAGGTATAATGGTGTATGCTCGAGGGGTCAACCACGAGTAAGATAACGGTCTGAGCACCGTTAGTACTGATTTGACTTGACAATGGCCCATACTCAAATCGGCGAATTGATAGGACAATAGGTCCGACCACTTATCACGAGGGACCAATCGATGAAGATATCATCCTTCTTCAACACACACTACAAGAATATCCCTTTGGAGCGAGCTAAGTTGGACAAGCTTTTATCTTCCAACTCTCCAAGTTGTTGTCTAACCAACCAACTAGCTCGAGGTATCCACACAGATTCTTGGAGAGGGGTGGTTCACAAGGAACCAACTTGATCCACGAGCTCAACATAACGATCGGGGAACAACCGGTAACACTTCCAAGAAGATATTTGGAAAGTCACGACCCACAGTATGTTACTAAGCTCGAGAACAATCTTGCTTTTCGAGGCAAGAGCGATATTATCAAATGAGTGGGGACTTGACAAGATCTGACTCATCAATCGAAGTGTGCACGGAAATAAGGACTAGGTAGCACGATCAATCTTAGGATGATGATTTAATAACCAACACGCTAAGAATGAGTATTGTCCATTCACTACCAAACAACGAGTTGCTTTCGGGTATTGATGTCACACATCACAATTCACTTGTCGGCATTCGGTTGCATCAACACGGGCAAAGTTGAATAGTAATGGCGAGAAGTATCCTTTGCGTCAAGAATTCCTAAGAGGTTCTTAATTCCCATGACATTCTTGACATAAGATGGCAATACTTGAGGGTGAAACGAGAATCAAAAGCTGGATTGGCATTTTAATCTGCGGAATACAGCTGCTTTGACCCAATCCTAGAAAAATGGACAAAGATCTTGGAGTTGGTTTCTCCAAGTCATTCCGAAATAGAATGGCTTGTCAGACCACAAGGATAATGAGCATCGATAAATGGGCGCACACATACCCTTGACTATCAATTGATCAATGAGGGGTTAGAATACAACTAAAGAGGACAGCTCAAGGAACATATAATTTTACAGTTGTGGATGCCAGATTAGTAAATCGAGCAAAGCTCAACATTTCTTCGGATAACCCATGCGGAGAAGGTAGAAGCTGGCGGATCACAATATGAATGGAGAACTCCTCAAGAGCACTCTTATTGTGATGTTTTGATTTAACAAGGAACTTTTGCCATAAGCGGTTAAGTAGTATTTGGAAGAAGGAAATACCACGGACCTCGGGGACTATCCGCCAGGTTACTAATATCCTAAAGGAACTAGCAAATACTAACAACATGAAGTAAGTAGGGTAAATCTACGGTTCAAAACCGGGGAGTAGAATACCTACTAACTAAATGGCATCACAGAGATACTTTCAAGAATAAGGCCGAGAATCATCTGCAGGGGTACAAAAGCATTGCTAAATTGCTAGGTGACTTCCTAAACACCTAAGGTCATAATAATAGTTCCAACATATATGTCAAAGCAATGAATTACCTCAGCGCACCGGTTAGTGTGCTTATTACGACCAAAAAGGACATCGGGAGCAGAAGAAAGAAAGGATTTGCAAATGCATCGAGACTATTTAGAGACACAGGATGACTTCGAGACTGACATAGCAGTACGTAAATGCTCAAAATGGTTTGAGACATCTTGCAAAAATGGTGGCATAACCACTCAACAACATCATAACAAGATTACGAGATCAACGGTTATCATCACGAGAATAGTAGGAACTGGGCGGGATTAAAACCAGCAATCTTATAAGTCTATGGATTAGTAACACGTCATCTGATAGATAGATGAGAAGCCTAGTTCTTAACCCGTAGAAGAGAAGAGGATGACTTCGGATCGAAAGGCCATGAGGTATAAGGAGTAAAAAGAGCCTTCGTTCCCTTCACAATCAATTCCCTTACATAGCTAAAGCATTTCTAGACACAACTTGACCGGTTTGGCTTGGTAATCCTCTGATGATCAGGGCTCGATACCAGCAGCTGTCGGGACCCGATCCTAAGTCACACCGATCTAGCATGTAACACATCATATCACTTTGCGACCTCCACGCAGTATTCCCAATTATGTCGCCTTACCATGGCCAGGACCGTTTGCGCCTTTTGGCTCACGTATATGATAGTATCGCTAGCATCCATATGACAAAGAACCGGGCAGACATGGCTAGTCGTGAACCGTGGCGCGCTAACCCATAGAAGACAGGCATACATAGATCACATCGAGCATAGCGGTCATCAACGTGTGAATTGGTGCTGTAGCCTGGGCTAACAGAGACTCCGGTATCCAGACATGTAGCAGGCTAAGCGAGGACTCGAATATCACGCGTGACATTTCCCCAAAGGACGAGACAGAGGCGATAAAACACATGCCGGCGGTCAAGTGTCCAAGCGGTAGTCTTTGAGCTAGCGAGGACTCGGTGAGACAGTACGCTGCGGACTACTATCGCTCGAGAAGCAGACTACATTTCCCCATATGAGAGGCTGCCAAGGATAAACAACTAGTTTAGTCGGATCCCACATACCAAGCATTTCAAACATACACACATTATGCTCAATATGCGTAGATACAACATGGCATCACAACATAACTCTCGACTCAAGTATTTATTCATTAGGCTCGAGGAGGCGAGATATTACAAACATGGGTCTCATGACCCAACACTCGAACATATAAGTCAAAACACAAGCGGAAAGCTAATCATATGCAATCTGGAACAACTATAAATGAAAAGTGAAAATTTGACTATCTACCTGAGATCCTGCCGAGGGCACAAGATCGTAGGCTGAGGTAACAAGCTAAGCGTCGAAGCCCACGGCGGAACTACTAAGAAGGCCAGCGTCTCTCTGAAAAACATAGAATAGGCAAGCGTGAGTACAATTGTACTCAGCAAGACTTACATCGAGATCTAACTACATATGCATCATTATCAAAAGGGGTGGTGGAGTTTGGCTGCAACAAGCCGACTTTGACTCGGTGGCTATCTGAACTCTGTTGCAAACAACTCTTTTGAGGTGGGCGCACGCAGCGAGTCCACAAATTCACCATATCAAATACACCACTATGGATCCGCTCCGTCTACCTCTGAGAAGCGCCATGCATAGCTCCACGCTTATCTTGCGTATTTTAGAGTATCCACTTTCACTTGTCTATGAACTATGCAAGGGTCCAGATTTCCATATCCGAGGAATCCGGCTATTGAATAGATAATGATAACCCTGCGAGGTGCTTCTTCACACTGCGCTCTACACTATGCATACCCATACCCGTCATGTACCTCGGCAACCTTCAAGCGGGCCGAGGCGAGGGAGTATTAACGACACGACTAACCACAGTCTCGTCGAGTTTATACGCCTATTAGGGTTCCATCCATGAGGAGATCCGGTGGGGGTGTCGCTCCGGCCCCAAGCGATGTGGCAGGGGTTCCCAAGCCACTGGCAGGATTTCACTTGGTACCAGTGCCCACCACCTAATCTGTCCCAAGCCCACATGCATGGTGCCACTTGGTAGACTACTAACACTACCTACAAACACGAGAAACTAGTTGCAACTCTGGACAGAGATCAAGTTGATTAATAAGTCGAAGAGGAATTAAGATTCACAGGAACCCAATGTGTGGTAGTAACTGTTCATGGATCACAAACACAGAACTCAGTTCACGAGGGCGGCTGCAATGAGACAACCCACCATGTACTCCTACATGGCCTCTCACCCTTCACCTTTACCAAATCGTGTTCACACACTTAGCTCACCTACAGTGGGACATGTTCACAACAATTCCAATTCATTCCCGATGAATCAGACCCGACTCAACTCTAAGCGGATGGCAGGGCATGACAAACAAGCATAAATGAGGTAGGCACAACATGGCTCAAACAACTCCTACTCATGCTAGTGGGTTTCATCTAATTCTTGTGGAATGACGAGGTCATACAAAGGATCAAGGGTTCAGCTACTTGACAAGTAACACATGAGTCGTTGTTGTCCTAATGCAGTAAAATAAACGAGGAGGCGAGAGAGTGGGATTATGTCGGAATGAACAAAGGGGTTTTGCTTGCAGCAGCACTTGAAGATAATATAGTTCTTCATCGGTGTCATCGAATAATCATCGGGCGTCGAATCTACCGAGAGGGACAAACACGGTGGCTGAGAAGGAACACAATCAATGCAATGCACATTCACATAGATGACATGTTGTGTTAAGATCTGGATTCACCTAATGCAGCAGTAATCAAGTTAATTGAAGTGGAATTCAAACAAGGTTGAACTCAACTCCAAATGCTAGTTCATAAATTACCCTAATCATGGTTCATCCTATTCAGTGAGGTTAACTTGCTCAAACATGCATGAAAGTGCCATAAACAGATTCTTCATATTTTTCTGATCATTTTTCATATATAAATTATTTCCATTGGAGCTACGGTTGAATTTATATGAATTTTAGAAGTTTGGGGTATTTTCTGAAATTTCCTGAATTAAATTAAATCCAGAAAACTAGTTATTAAATCGAACTGGCGTCGAGGTAGCGTCAACAAGTCAAAAGCGCCGTCCAGGTCAAACCTGACCTGAGGGACCCTGATCATTGACACAAATGGACTAACTGGGTTAGTTAGTGCTAAACTAACTCTAACGAGTACATTAGCAGGCCGGGGCCACATGTCGGTGTCTAGTTTAGTTAACTAAATTAGTTAGCTCTAATTAATCTCGAGTTAACTAATTAGGGGCTTGGGCCCACATGTCGAGTGAAAGAGAGGTCAACCTCACCCGATCAAAGCAGTCAAACGAATCCCGACCCTTGGCGACTCGGCGCCCGGCAGGCCGCTACTGCCAGGCAGCTCGGGTTTGCGTCTCCGTGACCAAGCAGCGGCGGAGGCTCTCGTGTTCAGGTGCTTGGCGCATCCATCTACATAAACAAAGAGGCTGAGGTCCGCAGAATCGCGGGAATCGAGCTCACGGTGGCGGGGTTGGTGCAAGTGGGGATGGGGCTGCGATGCTTGTGAAACAGCGCAGTGCGGAGGC
>JAHIAM010005111.1:0-28397 GCA_021605205.1 Aegilops longissima
TCAGGGAAGGGCGCATCAAGCCCATCAACAAGCGGCATCGGCAAATCAAGAGGGTGGAAAGCGGCCGGGATTGAGCATCCGTTCCTCTTACCCTCTGGGTTCTCGACCAAGACAAATTTTATATTTAGTTAGAACCGCCTTCGATGTGATGTAATATAACTTTGAAGTACTCTTAATTTTCAATGTTATTTCCGTTCAATTCCTCTTTGTATGTGCCCCTCCCGTGGGTAGGCTTGCGGGCGAAAGCCCTAAGCGGCGTTTGGGGATGGATCCCAGGCCCTCTTTGAGTCAGCGTCTCTTTGGAGCCACCTTTCCGTTCGAGCGGGCCTCGAAATTCGAGCTTGACTCGAGTCAGAATCGAGGTGTTGTCGGTGCGGAAGGTTCTGCCATTCTCCCGGGATCGCCAGGCCGGACTTGAAACAGGGCAAGGCGTTGCCGATCCGGGAGAGCCCCGGCATGCGGGTTCCTCATACAAAGGGTGACATCTCCGGGGATAACCTCAAATAAGAAGGTACCAAAATAAGGTTCATTGCCAACCTTGGCGATCGCTCGGCGTCGATCTTGCCTCATTTCTTCTTCAAAGGGTCACGAAGATGAAGGTGTTGGCTACTCTAAAGCTGATTCTCCCTCGCCCCCTGCGGCGCCAAAGATGTCGGTCAGGGGCGACACCTATGGGATCACAAGAATCCCTACTACGGTTCGAGGCGGGGTGTGAGAAGCGGATCAAACATATAACCCAGGCGTGGGTCTCTCCTGCTTTGGTGGCTTGTTTTCTGTTCTTGAGCTAGCTATGGGCGTGAGGGCTCCAAAGCGAATCCTCCTCCTGGTGCCTGGGCCTCCTTTTATAGGGAAAGGGGTTGCCCAATGGCCAAAAGGGTGGAAAGAATGCAGTATCTGGTTTATCCCTGCATTACATGACAAGGGCCATTTAATGTGTCTTGCTTGGGTTCCTTCTTTTGGGGGGGGGAAACAGTCTAATCCGTCGCTCCCTCTGATAAACTGCAACAGCCAGCGGTGCCCGTGGTGCCATGTGGCAAAGGGGAGGGGGCAGTTGGGTCTCCACGAATTTTTTCGCATGTAATAAAATCTGCCGTGTTTGCATTAATCTGGCGTTTATATGAACTTTCACAATAATATACATATTGTAGGAGTACTAGCAAGATGCCCATGCGTTCCGGAAGATCAAGATCTTGTGGGAGAAAAGGATGACGAGGAAAGCCTTATCGCAAATATGGAGAGGAGTCGGGTAAATTGTCATAGTTTCCTTCCTATCCGTTAGATATAGATCGGACGGCCTATATTGAGGATGACGGGCACACCATCATCACCAACTCTTCTTTTTATTGAACCGGAGACAAATCTAACATGCGAAGTAAAATAAACACATAGGGTCTATACATACACAAATTATCTTAGGCACTCCAATAGTAAGTCCATTACACATTCACGCATTTCACATCTTTCTACATCTCAGGGAACCTACAAAAGGGTTACGTAAATTATCTCTCTCTCCTCCCTGATTTTTCTTGGTAGGGCTCGTCCCTCCCCAATCTACAATCAACAGCTCATGTTTCATTACGTTAATTCGTAGCGGGATTCACGTGGGTGTAGCATTTCTCGTCCTAAAAAACCTTCAAGCCAACCTCCCGCATATCATGGGAAAAAGACCCGGCCGCGCCCGTTTAGTCGGGATTACCTGATTACTAGTAGTAGTATCGATGGATTACTGAAGCAACAATTTTTTGAGGTGAAGCACCTAGTTTAAAAAGGAAAAAAGGCGGTACACTCACAACACTCACGCCATGATGCTTGTTGCACACTGACTCCGCAAGCGGAATCGCTTGACTTGCCTCTTCAGCGACACGTGGGACTACACTTGGAGAAACCGACCATGTGCCAAACTCCCCGTACCGTGAAAATCCTCCCCCCTACACCAAAAATTCCCCAAAATCGATTCAACCACCCTTGACCAACTAGCCAATAATATTCCCCAAACCCCCCCTCCCGTGTCCCCACTCCTCCATTCGCT
This sequence comes from Aegilops longissima, assembly GCA_021605205.1. Lineage (NCBI taxonomy): Eukaryota > Viridiplantae > Streptophyta > Magnoliopsida > Poales > Poaceae > Aegilops > Aegilops longissima. Next base: position 2,030 of record JAHIAM010005111.1, read on the forward strand.
CCCACAAAGCCGCCCTCCCTTGCGCGATCGTCGTCGGCGCGCATGTGATTCAGCGATCCTCTCGCTCCACGATGCAGCTCACGGTAGACTGCGTCCTCCTAGCCCCGCGCCACCTCACAGCGTTCTTGTGGGCGCCACGTGCAATCAGCGCCACAGCTGGCGGCGTTCGTGTGGAGGCGCATGGCGGTCAGCTTCTCCCACGATGCAGCGCATTCTAGATTGAGGCCCCGTTCATGTGGTGTGGCGCTGAATGTTAGCTGATGAGCGATGTTAATCTCACTTGTTTGCAGTAGTTTCTATCAATATGCTGCTGCTTAAGAAGCTTCCTTGCCCTGTTGCATAATCTGCTTAGCTGATGGCATGCCAAGGCGATTAGTTGCTAAAATATCCTGCCATATATTTATTGTGCGTGGATGCCATGGTCTGTGCAATCTGTTAGGTGAAATAGCTCTACACCGTTTATACTCGATCTTTGTTGCTGCGATGGCCTTGATAGTTTGATGTTGTTGTGTGCTCGGCCTCATTGATTTCTGCTGAAACAGACTGCCATAATTTGGCACTCAAATCATTTTGCTGAATTAGCTTTACATATATTTACGTTACTTAGATCTGCTTTCGTCCAAATATCTTGCCATAGCTTTAGACATCGACCTAGGTATTTTTTTTGGACTTCATAAAAAAGCATATATGTTTTCCTGTAATATCTAGTAGAAGAACTAATTTGTATGTCTTACATATGCACATGACTTGGATAACTTCGCTCGAAGATTCTCCGATGCATATGTCGAGAGGTTGAAAACTTCATGAACTTTATCGAGCTGAGTACGGTGGTCGAAATCAGATGTGCTCTGCCCGTGTTAGCGAGTGTATGAATTCAGGTTACAAGACCCGAGTCAATGCATGCAAAATCATCTACACTTGTATGGGATGTGGGTCACATATACTAGGTGGGTTCATCATGGTGAAGCTGTGAATGTCAATGTTATTGACTACGTGGAAGCAGCGAGATCACCATCTTGATCTTTGATGCTTGGAGTGGAAGAGGAGGAGGATTGGTGGTGGTGTAGGCGGTGAGTTTGACCAACATTGAAACAATGCTCTACGAAATGCTCGTGCATTCCGTGAACTTTCACCTGCGAGAAGAAAAGCGGTGAGGCCATATGTTGGAACAATGCAACATTGCTGTCACCCGAGGAAATAAGCTGTCGATATTCTCAGCTATGGTCACCTTTCTTGGTGAAGACATATGAGCGGATGACCAACAAATCATTCGATCACGATGTTGGCTGCTTTCATAAATCTTTCCTAGATCGTGTCGAGCTGCCACACACCTATAGTAAAATGAAGAATTTCCTTCGATGCAGTTGGAATTGGATATGATATGATCCATGTTTGTAAGAATAATTGTGTTACATTAGGAAGGATTATGCCAACAAGTGAATGCCGAAATGCAAATCATCAAGATGGAAAGATGGCGATCTTTGTGAAGAGGATTCCTCATAATGTTACGAGACATTTTCCAATTACACCAAGATTGCGAGGATGTTTCATGATCTTTGAAACAGAGAGAGATGTCTTGTGGCATTCTAGGAACCAGAATACTGAGATCAGAATGTAATGAGCCATCCATCTCATGGTAGTGAGTGGAAAAGCTTCAATGATAAACACAAAGAGTTTGCTGGCGACCGAGAAACATTAGACTTGGCTTAGCTTCAGATGGATTTAACCCATTTGGCCACTAGGCGCCACATATAGCATGTGGCGATGCTTGTTATCCTTACAACATGCATCCAAATGTCGCACCAAAGAATCAAACTACATGATGGCCTTGCTCATCCCGGTCCAAAAAGTCACGGAAAGGATTTTGATTTGTTCATGAAGCCTCTTGTGGAGGAACTTCAACAGCTATGGAAGGTGTTCTCCTCGAGACCTATATAGCAGCCCACCGGCTGATTTCTTTCTGCGTGCTATTATAATTTGGTGCATCCATGATTATCCGGCTTTGGGCACTATGTCGGAGGCGAGCGACACATGGTTACAATGCATGTGTTACTTCTGTGCAGAGATCCATGTCATATGCAATACTTAGCAAGATCTGTTACATTGGACACCACCGTTTCCTTGCAAGGACAAGCCGCATCCTAGAAAATACCGAAGACATGTGTTCAATGCAAAGCATGAAAACTGTGATGTGCCAAAGAGGCTCACCGCCGATGAGTTGCAAGTGGAATTATAGAAGGTCAGGCATATTACACCAGGAAACCATCCTAGTAATGGTAGCGGGAAAAGGAAGCGTGGCAGTGTAGGAGAGAGATTATTGTTTACCGTGGTTCCACTTTGTGGGACTTGGAGTATTGGAAAGATTTGGATCTGTGGCATAATCTTGATCACGATGCACATCGAGAAAAATATATGTGACAACATTATCGGCACACTTCTTAATATTGAAGGCAAGACGAAGATACCTTAAAATCTAGGATTGATTTGACACACAGGTATCAGAAAGGATTTGCAGGTGCAAGATGAAAGGTAAACCACGGGATATGGCACCAGTATGTGCGTCTTGGACAAGGTAAAAGAAAAGAATTCTGCGAGGTCACATCACGTGTGAGATTCCCATGGATTTGCTTCCAACCACGAAAGGAGAGTCGGTGCAGATGGAAACAAGGTACAAGGGTTGAAAACTCATGGCTGCCATGTCCTACTTCAAAGGTTTTACTGTTATCCTTAGAGAAGTTGGGCATACGACTTATCTGAGCAGTTGCGAGAGTTGGGACAATTCTTGAAACTCTGCAGTAGAAATATCGAGGATAGATGCTTTGGGCGTCTTAGAGACAAGATACCAACTATCTTATGCGACCTTGAAGATATATCCTCGGCCTTCTTTGATGTGATGGTGCATTTGGCTGTTCATCTACGATGAGGCACTACTTAGAGGTCGATGCAGTATGGCTGGATGTACCCTATTGAAAGTGGCTAGACACTTTCAAGGGCTATGTTAGGAACGAGCTAGACCGAGGGTTCCATTGTAGAGCCCTACATTGCTCTGGAGCGTTGACATTCTGCTCAAAATACATTGAAACAGCTGATCAGCTTAGCAAAGAGGTGGGTGAAGACAATCCGGGCTCAATGTTTTTGATTATTCACGGTAGAGTTCTGAGGAAGAGTCGACAAGAGGACAAACCTAAAGATTTGGACAAAATGGTTTGGTATGTGTTGAATAAGCATCACTGAGATACTACCTTATATCAAGTAAGTGCGATAATCTGCAGCTTACGCATCGTAATCTACTAAACTTGCAGCACATTCTTATATATTTAGATGTTTGACACGATCACTATGTTGTGCAGCATCTACAAGAGGAATTCTTGCTTACAAATCCAAGAAACATGAACAAACTGGTTATGGCAGGATTTGCCAAATGGTTCAAGAACCATATAAGCTTTTGAAGTGCCCGCCAAAGTTTTTAATATATTGAGTACATAAGATGATCAGCTTTTCTATTTTCTAACAATAGGTTAAAAAGATGCGGGAGGATGGGCAGGCAGTTGATGATGCCCTTTACTCACTAGCAATGGGTCACGATACTCGGATAAGACATGATGAATCTTGTGTTGTTGGAGATATGCGCTACAACACCCTTACGCGATCTGAAGGCGGGAATACACAAACAGTGCCATCATGAGCGCGAATCGTATGACAAAGAGAACTGAAATGTATGCTAACATAACAAACATTGTTCGATTGCAGTATATATCGAGTTTTGAGGATCATCGGTGTGTGGTTACATTGTCTTTGTCGTTGGTATAACCTGTTTTCGAGATCATAAAACCTAGAGCTGATGATTATTTCAAATCCATCAATGTCAAGGCGACCTACCAGACCAACGAGCCTTTTATTTTGGCAAATCAAGCAACACAGATATTTTCTTGGAAGACACATTTGCGTAGCGATGGTGGAGAAGTATTGCAAAGGTTTGAGCGAGAATTCGTTTAATGAAGTTGCACAACAAGATGATGCTTACTTTGCTCACTGATGTACAAGATAACACAGATGTTCCTAATATCTTTGAGAACCATCCGTCAATGACACTGGCAAAAGATTGATGCATCGTCTTTGTGGACATACAAGAGTTGATCAAGAAGAAGCCAGCGTTCGAGGGCGTTGAGGGCGAAGAAGAAGATGACACCGTGGGGAATTATGATTCAGATTGATACACATGGCGAAGATGTTGACGCTGCTGCTGTGGATGATGATTACATTGCTTTTGTCGTATTTGCCTGTCAGAAGACATTTTTTTATCTACTATGTGAAATTGTGTTTGGTATGACAACTGAAACCTGATGAACATGTTGTTTAGTATTTTGTTGAGAGAACATCACCTTGTTATGTATGATGATTTGTGTTTGGTGATTGTATGACAACTAAAACATGATGACATTGTTGTTTAGTTGTACTCATATTTGGTTGTGAAACTTGAATTTGATGACATAGTTTGCTGTTGGACTGCAATTTGCTCGGCGTCTTGAATGAGAACAAAAGCTGACCAGACAGGGGCCTCTGCTGTTATTTATTTATATGAGCAAAGGGATACCCCTGATTTCGATAATAGAAATCATTAGATGTTCACAACACTATGCCCACTGCTGCTACGGGTTTCATTCATTACTAGTTTCAACAAAGTGCTCATGTCGTATGTACTTATACATCCAAGTACTACATACTTTGCAAATAAAGAGACAATCATCCTCTGAGCACATCGATTTTGCCCATTATCTTCACAAGCTCTTTCATCTCCTCATTCTTTGTCAAGGCCATTCAGTTGTTGTTGCTTAGCCATGATCGGAGAGCGCATCTTTAACCTACGCTCTGCATCTTCCTCTGCATCGTTCCTTGATTACTTGTCCAACACCCCAACCTGCTGGTATTGGGATTCCTCACCTAACCAAATAATCAGCGTGGTTTGCATTCCCCACATCGAAACTTCCGAAATACAAATCACACGAATCTTTCCTTTTACGCATGAATCAAATTGGAAGATCATCAACCAAACTATTAAAAAATCAGCAAGCCAAGCAGCGAACAACACTTAAACATATTATTACCCCATGATTGGGCATTTGTAGAAGACTCGGCCGGGTTGCAGTTGTGGTTGAGGCGACGAATGACTCTGCGTGATTTGCAGCGGTGGCACCACACCAGCAGCGGCGGGTTGCGATGAGCAATGCTGCGGTCTGCTGATCTTGCCGGCGAAGTGTGATAGAGACCCTGACGATTATGCGGGTGGCGACTTGGCGCATATCTGGTTGTTACTTCTTGAAGAAGCGGTGGGCGAGCTGGCGGCGGACATGGTTGCTGCGGCGAGCTTCGATGCTAAGCGAGTAAGTAGAAAGAGGAGAAGCGAGCGTTGTATATGTCGGTTTCATTACTTGCGAGTAGCATAGCACCATATATAGTCATAGTCTAGTTTGGACTCGAGACCAGCTACGAGAACACGTCTTTCTTTTTTCTAAAACTTCGGCAGCGTCTCTTTCTGGTACACTAGCTTCATTACATCGCCTTCCCCAGTCTTTGATTTTCTTTCCCTTTTTGCGAGGAAGGAAGGAGGACAAAATTGAGAGTTCACGGGACTCGAACCCGAACCTCTCGGTTGAAAACCAAGGTGCTAGTCACTTATGTGGCGAGCGTTCCTGTGAGGAGGGCCAGCGGACAAGCGCATTTTCCTCGCAGTTTTCTTCCTATATATAAAAAGTATGCTACTTGGTGTCAAGCTTAGTAAACAAGCGATTGTGCCAACCTTGACCGTTGGATTGACATTCAACGTCTGTCACATTTCTTGATCTCTTCTTCCTCGAGCCTAAAAGCCAAACCAGCGTAGGTGGGACCACCTGCTCCCATCCTCCTGCGGTGGCTGTGATCTTCCGGCTCTGTTAGTTTCCGTCGAGGCCTCACCATCGTCCTCTGCCTTGGTTACTACTGCGGCGCCACCCTCGGTGTTGTCAACATGGTCAACAACCAAGAGAGGAATAAGGAGATATTGTACATGGTGAGGATGGCGTATAAAGGACCAAGCGTGTAGCTGATAATTTTGTTTTTGGGATGGAGAAGGGTATCAAGCTGGGTTGTGCGGGACCCGTGGCCCGTCTAGCCTAGGCTTTTATTTCATATGTTTAGCACATGACCAGCCCAGTTTGTTTTCCTTTACGAAAATGGCTAGCCAGCTATTTTGTTTTTGAGAATAACCAACGTAGGCCTACTTGCTTTCTCGCCTGCTGGTGTTGAAATCTTTCAAGACAAGGAGGATGCATTTGCCGGAAAATGGGCTATAAGTAATAATAAATGGGCTGTAAAATGAAAAAAATACAGCAAAGCAGGCAATTAGTTCCAAAATACGGTTTTCTTTTGGTTTTGATATTTTAAATTTCATTGTTTTGTCTTGGTGAAATTTCATTGAATTTAAATTAAGGTATATTTAGATTTAAAATTAATTTGAATCTGGCTAGAAATTTTGGGTTGTATGCTGTTTGGGACAGATTTGGAGGCTGACTTGTGGGTGTACTAGGTTGGCGTGTACTTTGGCTTTGTCAACTTAGTCACAAGCGATTCTAGCAGCAGCACCGTTTGATGTTAATCAGCGGCCGTGCTGCTTCTTCAATATCTAATCTTCTTGCTCAACCGCCCAAACCAGCTCGGTGGGACTACTGCTCCATCCGTGGCGGCTATCTTTGCCGCGCATAGGCCACCGCCACCTACTTCATTGCTGGCAGGCCATTCCTCTACTCACCCACACCTCCTATTATTTTCCGGCGGCAGCTGGACGAGTAAACCCTCGTACTCCCCACAGCGTGAGCAACCATTCCGAGTCTTCCCGGCTCGTGTCGCCGTTCCTTCCTGAGCCTTGCCGCCATGCACCGCCATGGTGCTCTCGGGCTGGCCTGGTCAACATGGTCATGAGCGACATCCATCGGCCGTGGTACTGTGTCATAAAATAATGATTCCTCCACACAGCGGTTGGGACCCACGAAAGGGCCTCTCGTATTTCAAAACGTTCCCCGCCGACATGTCGGACCACCAGCTATATCTTCGCACACAGAAGTGCCTCCTTATTACGCACAAAAAATGAATACCCCTTCTAGCTGGGACCCACCATAGTGGGAGGATGACTTGTGGGCCAGCTAAGTTGTGAGGGGATGGAGGCTTTGTCAACTTAGTCAATATAGGCGATTCTAGCTCGGTGGTTGCGATGTCCATCCAACGGCCGTAGTGCTTCTTCAACCTCTGGTCTTCTTGCTCGAGCACGCCCAAAGCAGCGCCCGGTCGTGCCGCATGCTCCTGCCTCCGTGGTGCGGTGTCTTTGCCGGAGGCCTCAGCGCCCTACTATTCCCACGGCGGCGGGGCCCTGCGGCGGACAGACCTCACACATGGCGAACAGGTGAACCCTCGTACTCCTCTCTCGCGCGGGCTTCCCGCGCCACGTCTTCCCGGCTCAGCGTCGTCCCCTTCCTATGTTGGAAATATGCCCTAGTGGCAATAATAAAAGATTATTATTATATTTCCTTGTTCATGATAATGTCATTGTTCATGCTATAATTGTGTTATCACGGAAATCGTAATACATGTGTGAATACATAGACCACAACATGTCCCTCGTAAGCCTCTAGTTGACTAGCTCGTTGATCAACTGATAGTCATGGTTTCCTGACTATGGACATTGGATGTCGTTGATAATGGGATCACATCATTAGGAGAATGATGTGATGGACAAGACAATCCTAAGCATAGCACAAGATCGTGTAGTTCGTTTGCTTGAGCTTTTCCAATGTCAAGTATCTTTTCCTTAGACCATGAGATCGTGTAACTCCTGGATACAGTAGGAGTGCTTTGGGTGTATAAGCGTCCATAGCGTAAGCTGGGTGACTATAAGGTATACTATGGGTATCTCCGAAAGTGTACATTGGGTTGACACGGATCGGGGCGGGATTTGTCACTCCGTATGGCGGAGAGTATCTCTGGGCCCACTCGATAATGCATCATCATAATGAGCTCAAAGTGACCAAGTGTTTGATCACGGGATCATGCATTATAATGCGAGTAAAGTGACTTGCGGTAACAAGATTGAACAAGGTATTGGGATACCAAGCGATCGAATCTCGAACAAATAGCGATACCGATTGACAAAGGGAATTGTATCTGGGGTTGCTTGAATCCTCGACATCGTGGTTCATCGGTGAGATCATCGTGGAACATGTAGGAGCCAACATGGGTATCGAGATCCGCTATTGGTTATTGGCTGGAGAGTTGTCTCGGTCATATGCGCATGATTCCCGAACGTGGGATCTACACTTAAGGTTGGTGGCCTAGGGTTATTAGGAAGACTTGTATGTGATTACGAATGTTGTTGAGTCGGATAAGATCCCGGACGTCACGAGGATTCGGAATAGTGCAGAGGTGAAGATTTATATATGGGAAGTTGTCATACGGTCACGGAAAGGTTGAGGGCATATCGGTATTGTCTGGGGCCACGGGAGGGGTTCGAGGTCACGGGAGGGCCACCTCTCTCGGAGGGCCTCACAGGGCGTAGTGGGCAGGGAACCAGCCTGGAGGCTGGGCGTATTCCCCTTGGGCCCATCGCCTAGGGTTGGGAAACCCTAGTGGGGCGCCCCCTTGGCAGGGCAAGCCCCCTCCCTTGGCCGCCGCCCCCCCTCTAGATCTCATCTGGGGGCCGACCTCCGTCTTCCCTATAAATAGAGAGGTGAGGGAGAGGCTGCACACAACATCAAGGCGCAGCCCTCCCCTCCCAACACCTCTCCTCCTCAGTTAAGAGCTTGGCGAAGCCTGCTTGAATCTTGCCTCTCCACCGCCACCATTGTTGTCTCTTCTTTGGGCTCTCTTCCTCAACCTCTCCCTCCACCTTGCTGGATCAAGGCCGGGAGGCGTCTCCGCTCGTGTGTGTTAAGCGGAGGTGCCATCCGTTCGGCGCTAGGATCTCCGGTGATTTGGATCACGGCAAGTCGACTCCCTCAACCCCGTTCCTTGAGCGCTTCGCCCGATCTACAAGGGTATGTATATGCATTCCTCTCTCGTTTGCTAGATGAACTCATAGATTGATCTTGGTGAAACCGTGTAGAAATTTTTATTTTACTGCAGCGTTCCCCAACATCCTAGGCCTCGCTGTCGTCCACCGCCGTGGTGCTCTAGGTGCGGCCTGGTTAACGTGGTCAAGGAACGACTTCCATCGGACGTGGACTATACATGGAGAGGCTGATAGCTTGGTCCACGGCTGCAGCAAGGAATTGCCTCCTTATTACGCGGAAAATAATGATTCCTCCACCTGACAGCTGGGACCCATCGGATGGGCCACTGTATTTCGTGGAAAAGTTGTTTCCCCCTGACTGCTGGGACCCACCAGCTTCATCTTCACACAAGGAAGTCGTCGAGGCAAAAGAATGATTAGCCCCCACTCTTTGGGACCCACCAACTACAACCGCGCAAGGAAGTCGTCGAAAAAAAAACGATTAAGCCCCTGACTGCTGGGACCCACCAGCTACACTTTCGCATGCAAGTAAGTGCGTCGAGCAAAAAAATTGATTAGCCCACGACTCGAGGGACCCACCAGCTACATCTTGCGAGCAGGAAGTGCACGACAGTGGGACCCACCTGGTCGGGCGTACATAGCATTGTCATTCTGGTGCGTGAGCGTTGTACGTACATCTTGGTCGATGTAGAAGCGTGCATGTAATGCGTAGTAAGCGGCCGTAGCATGTACTGCATACATACAACAGCCAGGGGTGCAAGAAAGAAAATCTGACCGTATGTGTACATCTGGCCGGGTCTCGAGCGCCTACTCGGCGCATCGTCACGGCCAGGGGCTCGTGTACATGGCTGGCTCAGAGCGGAGAAACGCGTCATCGTCGTGTTCATGGGAGGTAATGGAATCACGTCGTGTTCATGGGAGACCAGCGGAATCGTCGTGTTCATGGGGAGGCAACAAAATCGTCGTGTTCATCGAGCAGCAGAAGCGTGATGAGCCAGCCGGCTGGGTCGGAGCGGAATGCGTGGTCGTGTTCATCGGAGGGCTTGGGCGGAACATGCGATGGAAGCGGGCTGGCATACCCAACACGGAGAGCGGACCTCATATGTTGGAGCGAGGTCTGTTGATGAGGAGGGTGTGGCGTACCGCCAAAGCGGAGAAGCGGACCTCCCTACGGTGAAGCAGGGGTTCCTGTTGATCGGGAGGGTGTGGCGTACCGCCAAAGCGGATGAAACGGACCTCCTGCGGTCAAGCGAGTCTGTTGATCGGGAGGGTGTGGCATGTCGCCAAAAGCAGACGAAACGGACCTCCTATGGTCGAAGCAGGATCCTATTCGCCGGGAGGGTGTGGCGTACCGCCAAAGCAGGACCAGCGGACCTCCCTACAGTCAAAGCAGGGTCTGTTCGCCGGGAGGGTGTGGCGTACATCAAGCAGGACTCCACGGGATCTTTGTTCATCTGCACCGTCGACTTCCTCCAGCCTTCATGGGCTCTAATCGACCTCCTCCGGCCTCCACGGGCTCTGTTCATCCAGCCTCCACCGCTTCTCCACGACTCTTTGTTCAACCACCCCTCCACGGGCACCCCTCCACCGTCTACTATTCATCCAGCCCTCCACACACGAGGTCTGTTCAATCACCCCTCCACGGGCACCCCTCCACCGTCTCTGTTCATCCAGCCCTCCACACCATAGGGTCATGTTCATCCATAAACGCGCCACCGCTCACTTGTTCATCCACCCCCCCCTACGCGCTCCTTTGTTCATCAATCGATCGGCTTGATTAGCGGCGATAGCGAAGAATACGCTCGATCGAGGTTCGATTAACAGCCATCGATCGATCGCTCGGGTTCGATATGCGTAGCTGCAATGGAATCGCTCGGGTTGATTAGAGCCCAGCGCCTACGCTCTAATTGATTAAGCCAGCGCCTACTTTTACTGCAGCAGCGTGTCGTGTCACGAGCGATGCGTGCATCGCTATTTACGACCTCCACGTAACAGGAACTCCCAAAATTTTCCTCACCCTTGCTTCTACACGGTTTTTCCATCATGGGCGGCCCAAGAATGTCATGCAGCTCGTCTCCTGCCGCCCAGACCGAAAAGCCCATTTTACATCATGATTTTTTGTCATATAAGTAGGAGCCCACCACATCTATGATGATACCGGGTTTTGTCAAAATTATCATCATAGAAGTGTCATATGTATGACAGAAAAAAAAATTCGTTCGGCCCAAAATGTCACAGATGTGTCTTTTTTTGTAGTGACTGCTTCTAATTTTTTGAAATGCCACTTATGACAGGACACTTTTAACTTGGCAGAGTGATATTGGTTGCATCTTTCATATGGTGTCTAGCTTGCATTACTTCTATTTTCTTGAAAATCCATACCTTGGATTTACACATAAATGGCTGTGAATATATCACGCATGTCCTGTTTTCTTACATATTCCCTCCTCGGCAATGTCTTACATCAAAGTATTGCTTGTCTGTATCATGCATCAATGAGTTCCGAAGAGCGATTTTATTCTGTTGTGTTGTGGGTACTGTCGGTGTCAAAACCGGCGGATCTCGGGTTGGGGGTCCCGAATTGTGCGTCTAAGGGTGATGGTAATAGGAGACGAGGGACACGATGTTTCCCAGGTTCGGGCCCTCTCGATGGAGGTAATACCCTACTTCCTGCTTTATTGATCTTGATGAATATGAGGGTTACAAGATTTGATCTACAACAAGATCGTAATGGCTAATGCCTAGAAGTCTAGCCTATTTGATTATGATTGCCTCTACGGACTAAACCCTCCGGTTTATATAGACACCAGAGGGGACTAGGGTTTGTACAGAGTCAGTTTACAGAGGAAAGAATCTTCATATCCGCACGCCAAGCTTGCCATCCACGCAAAGGAGAGTCCCATCCGGACACGGGAGGAAGTCTTCTGTCTTGTATCTTCATGGCTCATCAGTCCAGCCCATATCACATAGGCCGGCCACCCGAGGACCCCTTAATCCAGGACTACCTCAGTAGCCCCCGAACCAGGCTTCAATGACGAGGTGTCCGGCGCGCTGATAGTCTTCGGCATTGCAAGGCGGGTTCTTCCTGTGAATATTTCGATGCAACTGATCCGAAGAGTCATTTCTTGGCTTGTGATTTAATGTCATGCTCCTCGGCTTCTATGCATCCATCGCTTCTGCCTCCACGTATCGAGCGAATATGGAAGGTCAGGGTATCTTTTGCACGTAACACCCCGGCCGTGTAGGAAAGGCGTCTATTAAAGGGATTGGATCTTAGACCCCATCCCACACCCAGCGGAAAATCCTTAGAGCCTGCCAAGGGAAACCATTCGAAATGGCTAGCGCCTCTGGTTCTTCCTCCCACCTTCACGTCTCTGAAAAAGGTGATTGGGGGAGATGTTCTGTATCCCATGACCAGCTGGTTAAACTCCAAAAATAGGGATTCCTTCCCCCCATGGATCTAGTCCCTGTTTAGGCAGGATTGACCTCCTTCGCAGGCGAAGCTCTGGCGGAAAATTTCACCAATCCAACCAGGGGGAACGGGTGTGCTTCCTTTCCTACTTGTTAAGAGGCGTTGGGTTTCCAATCCACCCTTTCCTCCGAGGACTCCTGGAGTATTATGGCCTCCAACTCCACAACTTCACGCCAGCCTCTATCCTGCACATCACAGGTTTTATTGACCTTTGTGAGCTTTTCCTGGGCCGTGGGGCCCATTTTGATTTATGGAGGAAGCTATTCTGCCTTGTCCCTTGTACCCAAAAGGGATCTATATTCGAGGTGGGCGGTGCCGAGGTATGGCGCATAGCCGGAACCGGATACCTGTCCGGCACACTGAAGAAGGCATCCGAAGAGTGGCCATCAGAGTGGTTCTATATTGAGGACATCGCTCTCCCCGACCCAACCCGAATGGGTCTTCCCGAGTGTTCCAATGCTCCATTGAAGAAACGCCACAACTGGCATCCTCGGAGCCTCGAGGAGGAAGATAGCGCGGAAGTCTGTCAGTTAATGGGCAAGATAAGGGCACTCCCCCAGTCCGGATTATCAATTATCGAGGTAATGGAGACTTCCATAGTGCGGAGTGTGCAGCCGCTCCAGCTTAGAGGGCTCCTTATGTGGCACTATAATGCGGAAGATGACCCCTCACGCTGCGGTCGGAAGGGTCCGGACACCCCCGCCGCCTTGGCCAAAATATTGGCCGAACTGTACAAAGGGGAAAAAGAGGAGTTCACTCATCTTAGACGCCGAGATGGATTTTCCATGTACAGTCCTCCAAGCTGGGTGAGTTTTAGTCCCACCACTTTACTCAATCCTCTCCCTGAGTCACGTTTAATTGACATTAATCCATCCATTTGTAACAGGAGTGGCGGAAGGTTACTACGGGGATCCATAGCCCCGCTCCACAACCAGAGGATCATAACCGGGACCTTGACCCCGGATTCGAAGAGGATAAAGACATATTCATAGAACTCGAGGAGGGAGCATTCTACCAGGGGAGCTATGACGGCACAGAAGTGGCCATTATGGATGACTATCCTGGCCTCCTTCCTGCCTCGCATGTAAGTAATCAGGAGACATCTCCTTCAAAAGAGCTTCCTCATTGTACCTCACCCATTGCCTTTATTTACGTGCTCCAAGGGGCGGCTCGGCGTCATGCTGCACCAGAGGCATCTCATAAGAGAGCGGCGCCGGCGCCGGGCACGTCTTCAAAGAGGAAGGCATATGACAACTCGGCAGAGCCCTCATCAAAGAGGTATGGCTTTTTCCAAATATGCCCCCTGGCGGTCACATCAAACTGTGACATTGTCCGTTGTATCTTATCAGGAAGAGCGTTCGCCGAACTATGTCCGGGGGTCCTACTAGTCTTGCCTCCACCAGTCAGGTTCCAGACCCTGCCTCTAGGGAGGAGGCTGACATGGGAGCGGTGCCAGACTGTCCTGCTTCAGAGGATTCGGATAATGTGTCCGTCACGAACTCTGAAGTGGAGAGCGCCATGAATCATCGGCGCCGGAGGGCCGCTCTTCGCGACCCCGGCTTTACAAATGAGGCATTCTATGCCTTCAGCTCGGGTAATGCGTACATCCGAGCTGCTCGGGATGGGCTTGCCAGAGCCTCTGACCAGTATTTGAAAGATGTGTGGGTAAGTACACATTGTACAGACATAGTAATCATGTACCAGTAGCCCCCGAGACTTGAAACAGTTGAAACAACTGATTTAAGGATCGTTGTACAATCAGGTACTCATAGAGAAGAACAACATGTTGTCTCGTGAGCTGGAAAAGTGCCGGGCTCAGCTAGCTGTTGCTACCACCGAACTGGAGAAGTCCAAAGAGGCACCACCTGGTAAACCAGTAATATTAATACTATTGCGTTTCCGATGACAGGATCAGCAGATCAACTGACAGAGGATATGGAGGTCACACAGGCGGGTAAATGACAGGCCGAAAGGCAATTAGCCAGAGGATAACGTGTGTTGACACGGGTCCGGGAAGAGAAGAACAAGCTGCAGGATTCCAACACCCTGCTAGGCGAAGAGCTGAAAGACGTACGAGCCCAGCTAGCGGACGCTGTAAAGGAAAATAAGAGGCTACGAGGTGGCATATTCAGTATGCTTTTGAACTTACCTCCGTGTAATTCGGCAAAGAAGTGAGATGACAGATTTATGTCTGTAGGTAAGATGACTGGCCGTCCCAAAGAGGAAATGTCCGGATCTCAAGGCGATCTGCTGCAAGAGCTGTCCCAACTGCATGAGCGAGCTCGGTAGGCAATGCGGAGTATTGCCAAGGATTTATGGCCATCCGCCTCCCCTCCAGGAAGTATGGAGGAGCTTGTGAAGCTATTCCAGGGAGCTCGGCACCGCTTTCGATTATGGAAGATATCGGCTGTGCGAAGGTCTTGTGAGAGGCACAGGCCATGAGTAAGCGCGGTACACCAAGCTTGATCCAAATCATATGGCCCGGGTCGGACCTCGGGGGTCAGATGGAGAAGAAATTCCAGTGAGTTTGGTATATGACCAAGTAAAGATAGCTGCCAAGTTTTCCCAACAGGATTGTAAGCTAGATAGCTTGTTGGACGACATAGAGGAAGAAGTTTTTGAGTCCAAGTGACTATGTACTTCAATTGACAAATTTGTCCCTAGCCGGATTGTAAAACGATTGTCATGGCAGACCTTTTCGCTTCGACCTCCGGACCCTAAGGTGCGGAGTGTTTCCGAATACCGAAACGGTAATATAGACCGGGGTATGCGTGGAAACCAGGCGTAGGGGTCATAGTTGCTTGAACAGAAAAGTTGTATCCGGCTAGCTATGTTATATTACATGTTCATTATAAGAAACATCTTCCAGGGGGAATAGTTCCGTTAAGGGTTCCTTTCCCTGGGTGAACATGCATAGTGTGCATGCCCAAACTGTGATTGAAAAAATCGCAGTATATGTAACATCTGGGGGTTCATAGTGTAATGATGGTATAATGTCTTTAGTTTGCCGTCAATCGCAGTATACGTAACATCTGGGGGTTCATAGTGTAATGATGGTATAACATCTTTAGTTTGCCGACCGAATATGCCCTTAAGAACGCTAGCTTTCGGCTTCACCTAGTCTGAGGTACATGTCCGGATGACCCGGCTGTAACAATCACAGAGGTGCTCCCTTTATGCCCTAGCCGAACAAACGGGAAATGTAGGGCATAAGCACAGGAGCCTGGCAACCCAGCTTGGCGAAAACTTAAGTCATAACGGTGCATATAATGGTGAAGAAAAGGTACATATGCAGGGAGAACACATATGTGGTGAGCTTGATGCTCGAGAAATAATAATAAGCTTCTTGTAAAATAAGCCCCCAGGTATTATTGGCGTGTACATTTAAGGATGTGCACGTCATGGGTGTGCGGTCTGGCCACACAAAAAGCTATAGAGCTAAATAAAAAGATAAAGAGAGAAAAAGAAAGAGAAACACAGGGAGGAGAAGACGAACAAAGAGTCCGGCGCTAGGCATAGAATCTTCGGAGTCTGGCGGCATTCCACGGGTTCGGCTCTAAGCGATTGTCTGATGCATCACGCAGGCGGTACGCTCCTCCAGTGAGAACTTCATCTATAATGAAGGGACCCTCCCACTTGGGCTTGAGTTTGTCCTTTTTCTTCTCTGGCAAGCTAGTTCGCCAACATTATAAGTCTTGGCCCGCACTTCTCTACTTTGGTATCTGCGAGCCTGTTGTTGATAGAATGCAGAACGGGCCTTTGCAATGTTACGCTCTTCCTCCAGGGCATCTAAACTGTCTTGCCAATCAAGCCCAGCCTCTCTCTCTTCATACATGCGCACTCGAGGTGAGTCATGAATAATGTCGCGGGGCAAAACGGCCTCTGCGCCGTACACCATGAAGAATGGCGTGTATCCGGTAGTGCGATTGGGCGTGGTCCGCAGCCCACAGAGTATGGAGTCGAGCTCATCAACCTAGTGCTTGTCTGATTCTTTCAAAGACCTCACTAGTCTAGGTTTAATGCCGCTCATGATAAGACCATTGGCTCGTTCGACTTGATCGTTTGTTTGTGGGTGATAGAAGGAGGCATAGTCGAGCTTAAATGCCTAGGTTAGCGCACCAGGTTTTCACCTCATTGGCTGTAAAATTGGAGCCGTTGTTGGTGATGATGCTGTGTGGGACACCATAACGATGCACAACACCGGATATAAAGTCTATCACTGGTATGGCTTCGGCCGTTTTAACAGGCATGGCCTCTATCCATTTAGTGAATTTATCTACCATGACCAGCAGATATTTTTTCTTATGGCTTCCTCCTTTAAGGGGACCGACCATATCAAGCCCCCAGATCGCGAAAGGCCAGGTAATGGGGATTGTTTGTAGAGCGGTTGGTGGAATATGGCTTTGATTGGCAAAAAGCTGGCATCCAACACATCGTTAGACAAGGACCTGTGCATCTGCTTGGGCCGTCGGTCAAAAGAAACCTGTACGGAAGGCTTTACTTACAAGGGCCCAAGCTGCGGCGTGGTGACCGCCGAGACCAGCATGGATTTCGGCCAAAAGCTGCCGTCCCTGTTCTTCGAAGATGCATCTTTCAAGGACTCCGGTAGCGCTTTTCTTGTAGAGCTCTCCTTCATGGACCTTGTAGGCTTTCGAGCGCCGAACAATGCAGCGAGCCTCATTCTGATCCTCAGGGAGCTCTCGCCTATTAAGGTAGGCCAAGAAGGGTTCGGTCCATGGGGCAATTACTGCCATTATTAGATGGGCCGATGGTGTTATTTTGGTGGCTGAGCCCCCGATGATAACGGTATTGTGTTCGGAATCTGGGAGTGTAATCGGATCCGGACTGGTGTTGCCTCTCTCATCCTGCCACACCATGGCTGGCTTAAAAAGCCTTTCTAGGAAGATGTTAGGTGGGACGGGGTCATGCTTGGCGCCCATGCGAGCAAGGACATCTGCCGGTTGATTACTTTCTCGAGCCACACGATGAAACTCAAGTCCCTCAAACCGATCTGATATTTTGAGTATGGCGTTACGATAGGCTGCCATTTTTGGATCTTTGGCATCAAAGTCTCTGTTTATTTGGGATATTGCAAGATTTGAATCTCCCCGCACCTCCAGCCGTTGTATGTCCATGGAGGCAGCCATCCGAAGACCGTGCAATAAGGCCTCGTATTTGGCTGCATTGTTGGAGTCTGTGTATAATATTTGTAGGACGTACTGGACTGTGTCTCTAGTGGGGGACGTTAATACAATGCCCGCTCCTAAGTCGGCCAGCATTATAGGGTCATCGAAGTGCATAACCCAGTTGGAATATGTGCCGTACTCTTTAGGGAGTTCGGCCTCTGTCCATTCGGCGACGAAGTCGGCCAATACCTGTGATTTAATGGCTCGGCATGGTTTGTATGTTATGTCGAATGGAAGGAGCTCAATGGCCCACTTGGCAATCCATCCTGTAGCATAGCGATTGTTGTTTATGTCATTGAGTGGTACTTCAGAAGACACCGTGATCGAGCACTCTTGGAATTAGTGTTGTAGCTTCCGGGATGCCATGAAGACCGCGTAGGCTATCTTTTGGTAATGAGGGTGCCGGGATTTGCATGGTCTGAGGACCGTGGATACGTAGTATACCGGTTTCTGAAGTGGGAATTTGTGTCCATCCTCCTCGCGCTCGACGACGAGCACCGCTCTCATCACCTGGTGTGTGGCAGAGATGTATAATAAAATGGGTTCGCTGATGTTCAGCCGCGGCGGAGATGGGTTGCTTTCATGAAAAGAGCCTTTGTTTCTTCGATCGGCCATTGCGCATCCAAATCCACTTGAAGTGGTGGATTATTAATGAGAAGAAAGCGATAGAGTGGCAATGCTTTTTCTCCTAGTCTGGAGATAAAGCGGCTTAAGGTTGCCATGCATCCGGCTAGTTTTTGGACCTATTTAAGGTCTGTTGGTGTGGCCAACTGTGACAAAGCTTGGATTTTGGCTGGATTGCCTCAATTCCTCTAATGGAAACAATGAAGCCCATCAGTTTTCCAGCAGGAACGCCGAAAACACACTTTTCCGGATTGAGCTTGATGTCATATGTACGGAGGTTGTCGAATGTGAGAAGCAGGTCATCTATTAGTGAGTCGACGTGTCTAGTCTTAATGACGACGTCATCCACATATGCTTCAACTCTCTTGCCAATTTGTTTCTCTATGCATATTTGAATCATGCGTTGGTATGTAGCACCGGAGTTTTTAAGCCCAAAGGGCATAGTGTTGAAGCAAAAAGGCCCGTATGGGGTTATGAATGCCGTTGCGGCTTGATCGGATTCCTTCATTTTGATTTGATAGTATCCGGAGTATGCGTCGAGGAAACACAGTGAGTCGTGTCCTGAAGTGGCATCTATAATCTGATCAATGCGGGGAAGGGGGAAGGGATCCTTAGGGCAGGCCTTGTTAAGGTCTTTCAAATCTACACATAGGCGCCAAGATTTGTCCTTCTTTGGCACCATCACTAGATTTGCTAGCCAGTCAGGGTGTTTTATTTCTCTGATGAATCCGGCCTCGATTAACTTGGCTAGCTCCTCCCCCATAGCTTGTCATTTAGGTTCGGAAAAGTGCCGCAGTATTTGCTTGACTGGCTTACATCCCTTCAATATATTGAGGCTGTGTTCGGCCAAACCGCGTGGGATTCCTGGCATATCAGAAGCGTGCCAGGCAAATATGTCGATTCTCGTGAGAGGCAGCTCATAGTCTGGCGTCGACTGTTGAGTCCAGTAAGCATACGATGGAAACTGTCTTCTTAGGATCCGTCGGGTGGACATGGAATTTATTTGTTTAAATACGCTGGTTTGAAGGAGGTGGATTGGGCGTTTATCAAGGATGCGTCATCCTATCCTTTGTGGAGCGTGGTCGCGGTTAACTCTTGACGCGAGGGCTTCGGATAGTGCCTCGAGGCCAGGATCGCGGTTTTGTTTTTGGCGCGGTGCTATGTCCGGATCCTTGGCGAGTGATAACCCGTTGGTCGAGGCATCTTAAGTTTCATATACCCGTAGTGAGGTATAGCTTGAAAGCGCATGAGTGCGTCTCGCCCCAACAGGGCGTGATATCTGCTATTGAAAGGGGCCACCTGGAAGGTTATCTATTCGGGCCGATAGTTCTCCGGCGTGCCGAATACCAGGTCGAGTGTAATTTTTCCTGCGCATCGAGCCTCCTGGCTAGGAATTATTCCTCGGAAGGTCGTATTGCTTTGTTCGATGCGACTCCTGTCTATTTCCATTTTGTTGGGCGTGTCCTCATAGATGAGGTTTAGCCCACTGCTGCCGTCCATGAGCACTTAAGTGAGCCAAAAGCCATCCACAATTGGATTGAGGACCAAGGTGGCTGGTGCCCGGGCTGACCGGACTCTTGGTTTGTCACTGGCATTGAAAGTTATGGCCGTGTCATTCCAAGGGTTTATTGCTGCGACTTGGCAGACTTCAGCGAGGTCGCGTAGTGCCCTCTTGCGCTGATTGTTTGAGGCGAAAGTCTTGAAGACCGTCAACACTCTGAGGTCATCATCCTCCGGGGAACGTTGCTCTGAGGTGTTTTTGGTGAGGATATCCTCACCGCTCTTGGCCACCTGCCGGAGTATCCAACATGCGCTAAGGCTGTGGGTTGGTATGGTATCCGGTGTTGTGTGTATTTTGCATGGCCTATCGAGCCATCCCTCCGAAGCGATTCTGGCGTCCCGTAATAAGCCGTTTTCTTCACTATGGAAATTGGGTGCCCACGAGGTTCATCCTTTTGTCCGCCCGGTAGTTTGCGTGAAGGCTGGTGGGTCCCGGCGAGCTGTCTGAGTTTTCAGTAGCTTTCCATTCTTGATATACATACTATGCTGTGGAAGTCAGCGAAGTGTATGTCTGCGACAGCGGTTGATGGCGTTGAGGATTCCATCGCCCGTGCAATTATTGCAGAATACTGAAATCGCGTCTTTAATCCTGTCTTTGACAAGGAGGAATCAGGCCCAAAAGTGATGGATTGTTTCCTGAGACTGCCGTCGGACGTACATGAGGTCGCATATATTCGGAGGGCCAGAATTTCTTGGAGAATATTGCTTGTGGTGGGTGTGTGGCTTTAAATCCGAACCTTGACCCGGTGTGGAGTCCGGAGTTTGAAAAACTCCCGAGCTTATTAGTTCGGTGAGGGAGTCCTGGATTAGGGGGTGTCCGGATAGCCGAACTATCACCGTTGGCCGGACTCCTGGACTATGAAGATACAAGATTCAAGACTTACGTCCGTGTCAGGATAGGACTTTCCTTGGCGTGGAAGTCAAGCTTGTACATACGGATATGTAGATCTCCTACCATTGTAACCGACTACGTGTAACCCTAACCCTATCGGTGTCTATATAAACGAGGGTTTTAGTCGTGGAAAAACAACAATCATACCATAGGCTAGCTTCTAGGGTTTAGCCTCTACGATCTCGTGGTAGATCCACTCTTGTACTACCCATATCATCAATATTAATCAAGCAGGGTAGGGTTTTACCTCCATTGAGAGGGCCCGACACAGGTAAAAGCTGTCGTGTCCTTGTCTCTGTTACCATCCGCCTAGAGCGCGATTCGGGACCCCTACCCGAGATCCGCGGTTTTGACACCGACATTGGTGCTTCCATTGAGGTTCCTACGTATGCGTCGCTGTCGGAAGGATGCCTCATCCCGTCTTTAAAGGCGGCACCGTTACTAAAGAGCTTTGGCCCGGCCAAACTCTACAACTAAGCGGTTTTCTTATGACCGCTGTTCATTAAGCCGCCCAGCGCCGGCGATGACTTCTCGGGTCATCGAAAGCAATCTTCCGTTAACTTCGGAACTCGCGAGCAGTTAGATCGATGGAGCTCTCTTCCTTAAAGAGCTCTTGGATCGCATCGCCATCTACAGGAGTCGCTTCTGAGACTATGATAAGATTGGGCCTAAAACCGATCGAGAGAGATCAACTCTCCCCATGCTACCCTGCGTTGTTGTGGTAGAGGAACAATCTGGCGACTCTTCTCCTACCTTAAGGACTAGCTATGTTGAGTTCTGACCCCTCCATGCGGATTCTGCGGAGGAGGACACAACTCAAGCCACTGAGCTTAAAGTCAGGTGGCGGGCTAGATTCATTGGACAACCGCAAGAACCCAGCTTCCATGTTAGAAAACTTCTTGGCCCTGATGTTTTTAGATCGGACGGGGTTAGGATTTAATTCCACCCCATACCCAAACATAAGCATTCTATCCCAAATCCGGCAAGAGCCGGTGAAACAGTACATTATTCTTGGGCCAGATTCCTCCTGGTTATGGACAGGGATAAAGGATTGCAGCGAGGAAGCATAATCTCATTCTTCTGAAATAATTGCCTGGGACAAGGGAATCCTAAAGCGCCATAAGTAAATCGTGAAATTACACGCCCGGCTGAATTGCCGTCCATAATGCATGCATTAATCTTTCTTGCGATGAAAGCGCCTTGAAAACCAAAATCAAATTTTGGGATAATCCGGCCCGAATCGACCCTAGTCCGAAATAAAAGGTGCATCATCACCCGAGCGCTGGGTTACATACCAAAAATCAAAAACCCCTAAAGGGCATGGAACCCGTCTTGGAGGGATGGCTCAATGGACCCTACAAAATTCATAACAGATGGCCACTCCAACTCATAGCCTTAGAGCATGTTGGATACTCGGCAGGTGGCCAAAAGTGGCGAAAAGCTCTTAGCTCGAGCACCAGCCAGTAATACCGATACGGTATCAACAGTCTTGAGACTTTGGCATCAAATAATATGTGAAACAAACACTCCATGAGCCTTGCAGAAGTCTGCAGATAGCAACAACAAATCCATGGGTGACCGGCTATTACCTTTAATGCGGTGGCGAACCTAAATTCGAACAGCCCGAGCACCAGCGCATTGGTCCTCAGCCAATAGTGGGCGGCTTCGCCTTACCAAGGTACTCATGAATGGCTGGCGTAGTTAAACCTCATCTCTGAGAAACCCTTGAAAAATGGAAATAGACGGAGCCGCATTGAGCAAAGCAGCACAACCTTTAGAGGAATAATCGGTCGGGAAGCATCTGCGTCTGGAAAGATCTGCTTGGATGTGGTGTTAAATGCCGGACAATTATAGGTCGAGCAGGTCACATTCCAAGTGGCCCGTTCAGCGGCGGATATCCACGCTCTATTAGAGGCGAGAGGCAATCACAATTTTCAAGCTATGCCCGTTACTGGTACATGAAACTCAAAATGCCCAGACCCAGCGGAATTATCACTCTCATTGGTGACCGGTCATAACACTCCGCGCGAAAATAAAACAGCCGCAATTGCCCTTGAGGCACTATCCGAAGCCCTAGCGGCAGAGGAACTCACTGCGTTGCGCTCCACGGTGAATAGGGACGATGTGATACTCGATAAGAGATCCAAGTCCACCTCTTTTAAACCGTTAGACGAAATTCCAAGTCCATCCAACGGACCCTACAAAAACGGCCTCCATCGGGGCACAATTAAACCCTGATGTGGATGCTGCACTACGAGAATTCCTATGCGAAAATTGGGACATTTTGCACGGCACCCTTCAGACATGCCAGGAATCCACGCCCGGCTGGCGAGTACAGCCTAAATATCCTAAAAGGATTCAAGCCAGTCAAACAAGCTCTTGGTGCTTCTCCAAACCCAAGAGACAGGCCATGGGAGAGGCTAGCCAAACTATTGAGGCGGATTCATGAGGAGATATTAAACATCGGATGGCTAGCAAACCTGGTAATGGTACCAAAGAAGGACAAATCCTGGCACCTATGTGCGATTTTAAGGACCTTAACAAAGGCTTCCCCAAAGGATCCCTTCCCCTCCGCATCGATCAAATTGTCGGCGCTACCCGGTTTACGATTCATTGTGTTTCCTCGGCGCATACTCCGACTATCACCAAATTAAGATGGCGAGCCAGACCAAGCATAGCGGCATTCATCACCCATCGACCCGTTCGCTTCAACACAATGCCCTTTGGGCTCAAAAGCATGGCGCAACATATCGGTAGCATGATTCGAGACATATACGGCAAACCAGATCGGCAAAGCGGTGGGAAGCATCACGTGGGCGATGTGGTGCGTGAAATCCAAGCATGTCGAAACCCTAATCGACGACTTGAGGCTCACATTCGATAATCTCCGAACATATGACATCAAGCTCAACCCGGAAAATCGTTTTTGATTGTGCCAGTCGAGCTCTTGAGCTTCATTATATCCGGTAGAGGAATTGAAGCAAACCCAGCCAAGATCAAGCTCTGTCACAATTGGATATCCCCAAGACCTCAAACAAATACAAAATTGATTTGGATGCGTGGCGGCTCTAAGCCACTTTATCTCCGCTTAGGAGAAAAGGCATTACCCCTTTATCGCCTCCTCCGGTGCACGAACACTTTGAGTGGGCGGATGCAGCCTGGCGGACTCGAAGAAATAAAAGCCATATTGGCAACAAATCCGGTCTGGCGCGCCCAACATGAAGCGAACCAATGCTATTATACATCGCGCAACCCATCAAGTTGTAGGCGGCGGTGCTCGTTGTCGAATGAAAGCAGGGACGGACACAAGTTCCCTCTCCAAAAACCAGTTTACTCGTGTCCCTTGTCCTAACTCCATACAAATCACGGTACCGCATTATCAAAAGATAGCATCTGCGGTGTTCATGTTTAGCATCCGGAAGTTGCGACACTACTTTCAAGAGTGTTCGATATGAGTAGCCTCGAAGTACCTCTTAATGACATTATAAACAACCCGACCTAGCGGGCGGATTGCTAAATGGGCCATTGAGCTCCTCCGTTCGACATAACCTATAAGCCACGGCGAGCTATCAAATCGTAAGTTTTGGCCGACTTTATGCTTGAATGGATAATGGCGAACTCCTAAAAGTGCGGCGCATATTCCAGCTGGATCATGCATTTTAGCGGCTCCAAAATGTTGGCGGCTGAGGGTAGCGTCGTTACGGCGTCCCCTAGCTGGAGATACAGTCCAATCGTTACTTCAAATAATGTACATGGACTCAACAACGCAGCGAATCGAGGACCTTCTACATGGTCTCGGGATGGTAGTCTCCATGGGCATTCAGCGCCTAGAGGTCTTGTGGGGATTCGAACCTCGCGATATCCCAAATAAATGGGGACTTTGATGCCAGGATCCGAAAATGGCAGCTTATCACAATGCCGTCCTAAAATGTCAGCTCGCTTTGAGGGCTTGAATTTCACCATATAGCCGGGATAACAACCGGGCAGCGAGCGTGTTGGCACGCATTGGCGCCAAAGCGCGATCTGATCCCCCTCAACATCTTCCTAGAGGCTTTTCAAACCATCCGTATTATGGGAGGAGAGTCGAAATAACAACCGGACCCAACCACTGCGCCACACACGAACATTCCGACATAGTTGGTGGTTCCTGTGCGAAATAACACCGTCATTACGCAATAATGGCAGTCATTGCCCGTGGGCAGAACCATTCTAGCCTACCTAACTAGGCGGGAACTTCCCAAGGACCAAGCAGGGCCCGCTGCATAGTGCTGGCGGTCTAAAACCTACAAGGTCCATGAGGGAGAGCTTTATAGAAAAGCACAACGGAGTCCTTCAAAGGTGTATCTCCGAAGAGGAAGGCGAGAATCTCTGGATGAAATTCATGCGGACTCGGTGGGCACCATGTCGCAGCTCTCGAGCCCCTGTATGCAAGGCCTTCCGTACAGGATTTTATTGGCCCGGCGGCCGGCGGATCTCAAAACTTAGTCAACGATCACGTCGGTTGCCAGCTCTTTGCTAATCAAAGCCACATGCCACCCCGCCCTCAAAATTATACCCATCACTGGCCCTTTGATGGAGGCTTGACATGGTTGGACCCTTAAAGGAGGAACCCACAAGCAAAAATACCTATGTGGTCATGGTGGATAAATTCACCAAATGGATAGAGGCCAAGCACTGTAAAGGCGGCGAATCCGGACGTGATAGACTTCATATCAGGGTAGTACACCTTTCTGGCGTCCCCATAGCATCATCAGCGATAACGGCCACGAACTTCATGGCGGCGAGGTCAAACTCTAGTGCAAAAACATGGGCATCAAGCATGACTACGCTTGATCTATCACCCCCAAACTAACGGTCAAAGTCGGCGAGCAAATGGTCTAATCATGGCGGCATCAAACCCAGACTAGTGCGGTCCCTCAAGGAATCTAACATGCCTTTGGGTAGAGAGCTCGACTCCGTACTCTGGGGGCTGCGGACCACTTGATCGCACTACGGTTCACACCATTTTTATGGTATCTGGGGCGAGGCAGTTTGCCCTGCGACATAATTCATGACTCACCTCAGCGTGCACATATACGAAGAAAAGAGAAGCCAAGCTCGATCAGCGGGGACAGTTTGGGCCTTGGAGGAGGCGTGACATGGCAAAAGCTTCGT
Organism: Aegilops longissima; assembly: GCA_021605205.1. NCBI lineage: Eukaryota > Viridiplantae > Streptophyta > Magnoliopsida > Poales > Poaceae > Aegilops > Aegilops longissima. The sequence goes on from JAHIAM010005111.1 coordinate 27,952, forward strand.
TCCATATTCTCTCAGCAGCAGGCTCGAAGATATCAAAGCGAGGGAAATGCAGGCCAAAGCTTACAATGTTGGCGAACTAGTTCTCGCATGCGGACAAGAAAAGGACAAACTCAAGCCCAAATGGGAGGGTCCCTTCATCATCGACCAAGTCTGACCCGGCGGGCGTACCGTCTGCGAAATGCATCGAGATAACCGACTCGAGCGAACCCATGGAATGCAGCCCGTCTCCAGAAGATTCGCCTGCGCTAAGGATTTGAGTTCGTCTCCTTCCTCCTTCTAAATTTTACTTACGCTCTGCGTTTATTTCTCTCCTTCTTCCTCCTTTTCGAAGTCGTTAAAAGACGCGTTGCGCATTGATTGCTTTTACACTTGGCTATCCGCTCATTATACAGGGGCTTCTTTAACAAAAGCTTATTTATCTGGGCTTTATGCCCAACACATTAATT
>JAHIAM010005112.1:0-52642 GCA_021605205.1 Aegilops longissima
TCAATGAGCCTCTTGCTTCATGTGCTTAGTGATATGCTCCAAAACCCTCAACTACTTTCCCACATCCACAAATGACCTAAACCTAAAGCCAAAATGGGTCACACCGATTCTTTCTATCTGGCGCCACCGATTCCAAAAAGTCATAGCCACTGCCACAAACCCTAAGCAAATCGGTCTTACCGATAGGGATCTCGGTCTCACCGAGATGGGGTTGCAATCTCTCATTTCCCTTCGTAATGTTTTGGTCTAACGAAGTGGCGATCGGTCCCACCGAGATTGCAATGTAAACTCTCTGTTTCCTTTTGTAACATTTGGTCTCACCGAAAAGAGCAAATCGGTCCCCCGAGTTTACGACCAACTCTCTGGAAAGCTTATTACCAAATCGGTCTCACGAGTTTGTATGTCGGTCTCACCGAGATTACGTTATGCCCTAACCCTAACTGAATTGGCCTCACCGAGATGCATGTCAGTCCACGAAAATCACTAACGGTCACTAGGTTTACTAAATCGGTCCGACCGAGTTTAACGATTCGGTCCCACCGAGTTTGGTAAATTATGTATAGCAGTTAGATTTTGTGTGGAGGCTATATACCCTCCACCTCCTCTTCATTCATGGAGGAGCCATCGTGAAACGAACCTACACTTCCAACTTACTATTTCGAGAGAGAACCACCTACTCATGTGTTGAGGCCAAGATATTCCATTCCTACCATATGAATCTTGATCTCTAGCCTTCCCCAAGTTGCTTTCCACTCAAACCCTCTTTCCACCAGATCTATATCCTATGAGAGAGAGTTGAGTGTTGGGGAGACTATCATTTGAAGCACAAGAGCAAGGGTTCATCATCAACGCACCATTTGTTACTTCTTGGAGAGTGGTGTCTCCTAGATTGGCTAGGTGTCACTTGGGAGCCTCCGACAAGATTGTGGAGTTGAACCAAGGAGTTTGTAAAGGCAAGGAGATCGCCTACTTCGTGAAGATCTACCGCTAGTGAGGCAAGTCCTTCGTGGGCGACGGCCATGGTGGGATAGACAAGGTTGCTTCTTCGTGGACCCTTCGTGGGTGGAGCCCTCCGTGGACTCGCGCAGCCGTTACCCTTCGTGGGTTGAAGTCTCCATCAACGTGGATGTACGATAGCACCACCTATCGGAACCACGCCAAAAACATCTGTGTCTCCAATTGCGTTTGAATCCTCCAAACCCTTTGAGGGAGTCCTAGATTAGGAGGTGTCCGGATAGCCGGACTACCATCATCAGCCGAACTATCATTTGCCGGACTATCATCATCGACCGGACTCCAAGACTATGAAGATACAAGATTGAAGACTTCCCCCGTGTCCGGATGGGACTTTCCTTGGCGTGGAAGGCAAGCTTGGCGATACGGATATGTAGATCTCCTACCATTGTAACCGACTCTATGTAACCCTAGCCCTCTCCGGTGTCTATATAAACCGGATGGCTTTAGTCCGTAGGACAACAATCACAACAACCCTTACAATCATACCGTAGGCTATCTTCTAGGGTTTAGCCTCCTTGATCTCGTGGTAAATCCACTCTTGTAAACATCCACAATATCAATATCAATCAAGCGGACGAGGGTTTTACCTCCATCAAGAGGGCCGAACACAGGTAAACATCGTGTCCCTTGTCTCCTGTTACCATCCGCCTAGACGCACAGATTGGGACCCCCTACCGAGATCCGCGGTTTGACACCGACATTGGTGCTTTCATTGAGAGTTCCTCGTAGCCGTCGCCGATAGGCGATGGCCTCTTCAATCAACAACGACGCAGTCCTGGGTGAGACCTTTCTCCCCGGACAGATCTTCGTATTCGGCGGCTTCGTACTGCGGGCCAACTCCCTTGGCCATCTGGAGCAGATCGAAAGCTATGCCCCTGGCCGTCAGGTCAGGTTTGGAAGCTTAAACTTCATGGCCGATATCCGCGGGGACTTGATCCTCGATGGATCTGAGCCACAGCCGAGCGCGCCGCGCTGTCACGATGGGCATGACCTAACTCTGCCGCCGGACAGCACCTTGAAGGCCGCACCCGGATCCACTCCGACTCATAGTCCGGAGCCGATCGCTCGAATCGAGGACGGATGGCTGGACACCGCCTCGGGAGCCGCAATTTCTACGGCTATGGAGCCGAACACTTACCTTGTCCCACATAAAGCCCATGACTCGAGGTGCGGACTCCTGCGGACTCGAACCTCCTGCACCCGCGCCACCGAATCCGATTGGCGCCGATCATGGAATTCACCGCTGCGGACATCTTTCAAGCACTCGCCCTTGGCGACATCATAAACTCATTGAAGCATCTCGCTATCCAGAGAGCCCTGGCGAACTACGGCCGGGATGGTTGGGACGTGGATGACGAAGAAATTCAGATCCACCACCACCCACTTAGCCACCGTCGGCGATTTAACCGACATACTCGACTACGACTCCGAAGACATCGGCGGTATGGGCGGCGATGCGGAGACTACCAAGAACCAGTGCCTACGGGACACGGAAGACCACCTCGTCATCGACATATACATGGTGGACACCCGAAGGGAAGTGATAACGAGGAACAACGGGACACGGCAGAGGATAATCTCGCCGATAAAGAACCAAAAGCGGCGACGTGAAGCGCCGCCCTAAGTCCGCCTCGATCAAAGCAGCCTTCCTAACGACCCAGCGATAGAGCGGGGCAAGCCAACAGACGACGAACAGGGACGAGGCGGATAATCAACCCCTTCACGAAGCAATCAGCGGTCCGGCCACAACACGAGCATAAGAACATACGCCAAAAGCTCGCCGCCATCGCAAGAAGTTTGAAGAAGGCGAAACGGAAGCTCAAAACAGTAGAAGACACGCTCAGAATGAAGTGGAGCAAAGTATTCAAAACATCAGACAAATATGGCAACGGCCATCAACTAAAGAGCTACCCGAAGCGCAAGTTGCTGCCCGAATTTGACGAGGAAGCCACCGAGCCTCCACAGTCAAAAAGTAAAGAGGCCGCCTGGCCGGATAGACGGCCAGACGACAGGCCCAAAACGACAAACGGGGCTGCACACAAGCCGAATTATAATCCTGGTAAAACGGATGGCCCAACTAGGTCCATCTATGGGCCAAAAAAGAGGACCCCAAGAAGTAACATACCACGGCAAGTGTTCGAAGACAACGGCACACCCAAATACAGGGGCGCCGCGCACCCGCTATGTTTCACCGATGAGGTGCTGGATCATGAATTTCCAGCAGGGTTTAAACCCATAAACATAGAGGCATACGACGGCACAACAGACCCCAGAGTCTGGATATAAGACTACATACTACACATACACATGGCTAGAGGAGGCGATCTCCACGCCATAAAATACCTACCCTCAAGCTCAAAGGGCCAGCTCGGCATTGGCTCAAAAGCCTCCCGAAAACACTTGTTGGAAGTTGGGAAGAGCTTGAGGACGATTTAAACAAATTTTCAAGGGACTTATGTCCGCCCTCCGGATCTTGACGACCTGAGTCATATAACCCAACAGCCCGGAGAGTCGGCATAAGTCTGGAACAGGTTCCTTACCAAAAGAACCAAATAGTCGATTGTCCGGACGCGAAGCCTTAGCAGCTTTTAAACACAACGTCCGAGGACGAATGGCTCGCCAGACATCTCGGCAAGAGAAGCCAAGAACAATGGCCGCGCTAACAAGCCTCATGGCGCTTTTGCGCGAGGAGAAGACAGCTGGCTAGCAAGATGCAGCACCGATGACCAGTACATCCGATATCGGAGATGGAAGCGGAAAGTCACGCGCAAGGAAAGATCAAAGACGGAATAAAGAAAAAAGCCCACGAGCACGGCGGTCAACGCCGGATTCAAAAGCTCGCGGCGGACAATAAAACACGGCCTCTTAAGGACAACAGAGGCGAGCTATCAAATTTGAACAAAATTTTAGATCGGATATGTCAAATCCTGATACCCGGAAGGCACGCAAACCATACCAACCGAAATTGTTGGGTTTTAAATAGTCCGCAGACTTAATGCGGACACAAGGGGATCGTCAAGCGAGGACAACGACGAGCCCCACCAGCAGAGCAGGAAGTCAAAGGACTTTCCTCGAGAAGTCAAAACAGTAAACTTGCTTCACGTGATAAACACGGAAAGCCAACACGGCACTCGCCAAGACAAGCGTCGGACGATCCACCCAGTGGACCAAGCTTGGATGTCAAAACCAATCACTTTCGACCATCCGGATTAGTCGAATATCCGGGGCGCAGGATAGACTGCCCGATATCGGATCCCATAATGAGCGGATTGCAATTAGCGCAGGTGTCGATGGGGGCGGCGGTGACTTAAACCTGCTATATCCGGGCACAATCCGCAAGTGGGGATAGACCCTATTACAATACGGCATAGCCGCACTTCCTTCAAAGGGTGGCGCCGGGCCCTTAAGCCAGCTATCAAGCACCATTGGGACGAAGCTCTCGCCCACTTCCATACAATACCACATTCCGGCGCTTCAAATGTCCGGTCCACGTGGCATCGTTTCATCAAAGGGTCGCTTTGAGACCCGGACACGGCTGGGCGAGTCCGGCATAAATAAGCTAGGGGCTACCTAGCCGCACACCCCTTCACAAGGGTTTGCCCATACAAGCCACAATGAGCTAGCATAGGCTCAGCTTTCTTAACCTATATTTCAATTTTTATGAACTTTCTCACACGATTACTTTTCCAACCAAGTTCCTCTCTTTTTACAGATGAACAGCATGCACCCGTCGAGGATACGGCACTGCGGAGACACAAAGCAGAGCGTGCAGAGGGACCCGTTGCAAGGACTCTTTTCGAGACTAAGACCCTCGTAAACCTCTCTTCTGTCTCTTGTTGCTATAATCCCTGGTTTTCGGTATAACCGAGTGGAGGCTGGCGTTTTGGCATCGGCGCGCCCGATAGAACCTGCCGATACACGGACACAAGGGCTTAGGGCTTTGTTTTGCCGCTATTATAAAGACCGAACACCTTCGGGAGTGTTGGCGTCTCGAGTTAGGACTTATATGCATCAGCTCGAATCATGTCTTTGGTCAAATGTTGGGTTTTCCGGCCCTGTGTTTTGCTGCCTTACGTTCCGTATCATCGGCTAACACGGCTCCGGAGAACTCTGCGATTGTGCCCCGATTGGTTTGGCGAGCACCTCGATGAAAGCCGAAAATTGTTGTCATGATACAGCGAGAGACTGGTCAACCACTCGATCGACCTTGGGAATGTTTAGGATTCCTCCGCTTTGATGAAGGGCCGTTTCCGGCAGCACATCTACGCGCCCAATTCGGAGAGCACGGTGCCCCAGGGGCTATGTCGTAGCCCACCCTCGAACTCCATGGCTAAGTGAAAGTGATAAAGCATTATAGTCCGGTTGCCTCGTTTGCTCGCTACCACCTCCTTTACAGGAGCGAGGCGTCGGATTAAGTGTGAAAACGCGCTATTTTTTGCGAACACCCCCGCACCTTGTGCGTGGGGGCTGAAGCCAACGACTGCCATCTTTCAGGTTATACATACGTATACATGAACGGCCGCAAAGGAGATATTCTATTACTTGAACGCACAAGTATAAAAGGCGCTTACATCATAAAAATCGTTTTTACATTATATAAACGTTCATTCGAGCGTAACATTTTTCGAACACTGCGACTCTATTACACGAGCACCAGGCAACACTTTGCCAAAATAGTGCTTTCGGCGGGTAGCGGTTATTATCCGAGCCCGGGTCGCAACAGCGGTGGCATCCATCTCTGTCCAATGTGTCTTCACACGGCAAGCGCCATCCGCGCACCCTCTATGCAGGCCGACCGCTTCATCGCCTTGATATGCGGCACCGCCAAGAAATTGCTGCAATAAGCCAAAGTAACTCTTGGGTGGGGCCTATCCGGCGGATATGGGTCACTATATCCGCCATAGCAAGCCGGATAACCTATTTAGCTCAGCCCACTCAGCCAAGCGATCGGTCAGCGGAAGTGAGCGCTCGTACTATGGAATTGAGACCAAAACAGCTCTTCCGTCTGCTGATCCTACGGCGAAAATGCTGGCGGCATCCGCCAGACTCGCTGCTAAGTCCATATAAGGTCCTCCGGACACCACAGTTAGCCCAGCTGAGCATATTTTGAATCCGTGAACCTTGGCGCAGCGAAAAAGGCTTACCAGCTACAATCTCCCGGCTGGCGCAGCTCTTCCTTCATGGCCCGCATTGCGAGCGGGCATTCTTGGCTTCAGCGGTGGCCTTCCGCAGGTCTTCCTGCCCGCTAGGCGCTCCTTCCCAAGAGCCTCATTGCGGTCGGTAGCCTCTTTAACTTCACAGCCATTTCGCTACCTCTTCCCTGCTCCGCGATGTGCGGCCTTTTCGGCCGCTAACTCCTCGGCTTGCCTTGAGGCTGCCGCATCACTCCTTCGGCCTGCTCCTTGGCTTGAGCAAGTTCGGCCGAAGACTCTCCACGGCAGCGGCACTATCTGCATTTCACGCAAATTTTGTAAGGAGTTGGCTTCGGCTCCCTTACGATGTGTCCGCGCAGTAACACTTACCTTGCGACTCATCAAGTCGCCTGTTGATCAGCGCGATGTCTTCATCCGCCACATCGAGTTGCTGCTTTAGTTCAGCAACTCCATCGATCCGCTAGCCCGGACGACCCGCCACCCATAGGCACGACGGAATTTCAAACCTGCGATTTTGATCCTCGACGCGCTGTCGATATCGACAACCTACCGAGTCTCGGGGCTACTATCTATACAGGCGCATTCTATATGCAAAACTGTTAAAAGGTGTGTCATTTTACATACCTCAAACCCGCCGATAAACTCGGCGGCATCATGCAACCCGCCTTGGCGAGCGAAATCCTTTCAATCACCACGCTCATCAATGCGTGCTGATCTTCCGAGATAAACGCCTTCTCAAGCAGATCCTTGACCGTACACCGATTGGTGCCGAACTATCGGCTTTGCCACACCGGGGCTCCCTCGTGGCGACACTTCAGGCTCGTCCGCCCTATCCGACGGCGCCCGGACGGGCGTCTCGCTCTCCATCATCTCCGGAAGAAGGTCCCCCGAAGACGAGCTCATTTGCGAAGGACGAAGATCCGAACTACAAGGTAAACACTTTAGTTATCCTCGGAAGCACAAATAGGGATGTCCCTTATTACAAAACTCCTTTCTTTCTACTTACGGCTCATTGGAGGCTGACTCATTAAGGGAGATTGTGCGGCCGGGGCCTCCCTGGACGCAGGACCCCCTGGCGAAGATTTCTTCCCCGTTTAGGGCTTTTGCCCCGGTCCTCGGAGCCATCCTCTTCTACCCTTGGAGGAGGGATTCTCGATCCCCTCTTTCAAGAACCTCCTTAGGTAGGGAAGTAGCTTCCTCGCTTTCCCTTCGCCTTCCTCTGAAAGGCGCAACCTCCAGCATCCGGACCAGCACGGGATCCGGCGTGGTCTCGGGGAGGGGGGCCGGACACCGTATCAATTTTGCTTCCGCTATCCACTCCTGTGTAGAAGGAGATCGGTCGTAAGGCGGGTCATCGAAAGTCAAACAAACGGTATGTCCGGACTTGGAACTACTTACTTGAGTATCCGGGCGATTGCTGCTTAGTCCAGCATCCTCGGTCAATTCCGGACGCACCTCTTGCGATCCGAAGAATAAGTTATACATCTCCAAGGGTGCCATACCCACGAAGTGTTGAAGAATCCGTGGGCCCTCCGGATTGAACTCCCATAGCCGGAGAGGACAGCGTTTGCAGGGCAGGAGGCGCCTAATAAGCATAAACTGCATCACCACCACCATATCGATCTCCCTCGTTAAGAGATCTCGAATACGGCCCTGCAATAGGGGCACGTCCTTTGACGGCCCCCAATTGAGCCCTTGGTTGACCCACGACATCAATCGTTGTGGAGGTCCTGGGCGGAATAGGGGCGGCGGCTTTTGTCTGTGGCCCCTCGGAACGGTAATATAGAACCACTCTTGCTGCCACAGGCCGAGCTCCTCTTGAAAGGAGCCAGCAGGCCACGGGGCATCGGCCCTCCTACTTATGGCCGCCCCGCCACACTCCGCTTGACGCCCCTCGATCATCTTCAGCGCCACATTGAAGGTCTTCAGCCACAGACCGAAGTGAGGGGTGACGCAGAGGAAGGCTTCGCAGATGACAATGAATGCGGAGATATGGAGGATGGACTCCGGAGCCAAATCGTGGAATTCCAACCCATAATAAAACATGAGCCCTCTCACAAAAGGATCCATCGGGAAGCCTAAACCCCGACGGAGGTGGGATACAAAAACGACATCCTCGCCGGGCTCGGGGGTAGGGATGGCCTGCCCGTCGGCGAGCAGCCTGTCGAAATCTCAAAAGACAGTGCTTGGCATCCCGCAGCTTTAGCACGTCCTCTTCCGTGGCGGAGGAGGGCATCCACCGACCCGGAGGTCGGAACCGGACATCGTTGAAGGTCCGAAGCACTCGAATCTGGAGCTCTAGGTGCTGGAACTTGGAGCGGGAAAGGATTCGATGGAGGATTGAAGAAAAAAAATGAGCCTTGGTCCCATTATAAAGAGGGAGAATACCAAGAGCCGACTCCGTGACCGTTTGGGACTCGCCGATAGAGGCGTGGCGGCGAAGCGCGTTGGGTTCTACGCCCGTATTGATGAGAATCCGAATTAAGGGGAAACACGATCTCTGCTTCGACAAGGCGTGCCAGGAAACCGCTTCGCTAAATCGCTGAGGTGGTAAAGTAAAAACAATTCGAGTAATGGCTTGGTAGTGGTGTGACGTCATGCCACGGAAAATGTCGCAGATTGAACTTGTGTATATATTATTATTCTCTCTACGGTGGAATGTGGAATTTATTTTGCGAGCCGGACACTATCTGGTGTTCCCAATCTTCTATCATTTGGAGGAGGAACCGCCTTGCAATGCCAAGCAATATACACGTCGGACTTATCGTCATTGAAGCCTGGTTCAGAGCTCTTGAGGAGTCTGGATTAGGGGTGTCCGGATAGCGGACTACCATCATCAGCCAAACTATCATTTGTCGGACTATCATCATCGATCGGACTCCAAGACTATGAAGATACAAGATTGAAGACTTCCCCGTGTCCGGATGGGACTTTCCTTGGCGTGGAAGGCAAGCTTGGCGATACGGATATGTAGATCTCCTACCATTGTAACCGACTCTATGTAACCCTAGCCCTCTCCGTGTCTATATAAACCGGATGGCTTTAGTCCGTAGGACAACAATCACAACAACCCTTACAATCATACCATAGGCTAGCTTCTAGGGTTTAGCCTCCTTGATCTCGTGGTAGATCCACTCTTGTAAACATCCACAATATCAATATCAATCAAGCAGGACGTAGGGTTTTACCTCCATCAAGAGGGCCCGAACCTGGGTAAACATCGTGTCCCTTGTCTCCTGTTACCATCCGCCTAGACGCACAGTTCGGGACCCCCTACCCGAGATCCGCCGGTTTTGACACCGACACCCTTCCCCTTACTTTCTTGCAAGTTGCATGCTTTATTTTCCGCTGCCTATACACTCTTTGCATGCTTGCTTGAATTGTGTGATGATTGCTTGACTTGTCCTAAAATAGCTAAAATCTACCAAACTCTAAAATTGGGAAAAGGTTAAGTTTTTATTGGTCAAGTAGTCTAATCACCCCCTCTAGACATACTTCAAGGTCCTACAAGTGGTATCAGGCGTTGGTCTCCATTTGCTTTGATTTCCATAGCTTTTGGTGGTCATAGCCTTGGTTTCACAACCTAGGAGAGTATGGCGTCTAGCGAGGAAATTATCACCATAGAGGTCCTTACTTTGATGGTACTAATTTTGCTAGTTGGAAGCATAAGATGAAAATGCATATTCTTGGACATAACCCCGCCGTTTGGGCAATTATTTGTATTGGCTTGCGAGGTGAATTCTTCGATGGGAGAGAACCGAACCGTGAAGCTAATGCGGAAGAATTGAAGATGCTGCAATACAACGCTCAAGCATGTGACATCATCTTCAATGGATTGTGCCCCGAAGAATTCAACAAAATCAGCCGTCTTGAGAATGCAAAGGAAATTTGGGATACTTTGATTGATATGCATGACGGTACCGAGTCCGTCAAGGAATCCAAGTTGGATGTGCTCCAAAGTCAGCTTGACAAGTTCAAAATGAAGGATGATGAAGGTATCGCTGAAATGTACTCTAGGCTTGCTCTTATCACAAATGAGATTGCCGGCTTAGGGAGTGAAGAGATGACCGAGAAATTCATCATCAAGAAAATCCTAAGAGCATTGGATGGAAAGTATGATACCGTGTACATTGATCCAAATGATGCCAAACTACAAAGATCTCAAGCCAACGGAAGTCATTGGAAGGATTGTTGCTCATGAGATGTCACTCAAGGATAAGGAGGAACTTCACAACAAGTCAAGTGGTGCTTACAAAGCCTCAAGTGAAGCCCCCACATCATCAAGTGAGAAACCAACCTTCAATGAAGAATTGAGCTTAATGGTGAAGAACTTCAACAAATTCTACAAAAGTAGAAGCAAAGAAAGAAGCTCCAAGTCAAGGTCTTACAATGACAAGAGATCTTCTAGTCGAGAGCGCAATTGCTACAATTGTGGGAGACTCGGACACTACTCCAATGAGTGTACGGCACCCTACAAAAGAAGAGAAGATTCTCCAAGAAGAAGGAGCAAAAGAGAAGAATCACCACCAAGAGAGAGGAGGAGTAGAGATGATCGTTATGAACGAAGACCCTCACTAGAGAACACTGGCGGATTCAGCCTTAGGAAGCGGGTCAAGTTGTCAACCGGGGGTGGTGGCGGTGGATTGTTGTTGTTGTTGTTCTGGTTCTGAATGAGCATCTACATGAGGGCATTCTGCTGCTGGATCAGCTGGGTGAGCTCCGGCGGAAAGTTGAGACCGGGGTCATGTCTCGGAGGCATCTGGTGTTTTGGAGTGGATGAGAAAATTAGAATAGAACAAGGGTCTAATGAGAAAATATCACTACCCATATGAATGCACAATCATAATCACACCAATCATTTATTCAATCAACTCAAACATGGTTCAATCTCGGATTACAAATTCTCACGACTAATCGAAAATAACGGCCTAATTGATCGACGAAAATAAAATAACATGGCGGTCGACTAAATGTCTTCATCAATTATCCTCGCGTCCACTGGTGCGGCGTCCTCCGGTGTGGCGTCCTCTGATGCGGCGCCTCCTCTTGCGGCTTCCTTCAGTGGAGATCCCTTCATAATCCTGGTCATTGCTCACGAGAGGTCCGTCATCTCCACTCGGAAAAAGGTCTTCTCCGATGTCCATCTTCTCCTCTAATGCGGCAACATCCATCTTCAGCTTGTCGACTCTCTCCATGAAATCCGTGATTTCTTCTTCATGGTCAAGGAAGTCTGCGTGTGCTTTCTCCTCCAGTTCCAGTTCACGGAACAAAAGCCTCCTGTGTACCTTCGAATTGCGGCGAGTCTAGATCTCCCGTTTCCTGAGGAGACACTCCAAGTCTTGGACATATGAGAGAATGGAGTCGTCCTCTACGGTGCGGATGATATCTCCATTCCTTGCTCTGCGAGAAATCATGGCGAGGTCTGTTGGATCGAGCTCGGCCCTGTACTCTTCTCGGAGATGTCCAAGTGCACGATAAATCGCCATGTCTCATCCGAGGATCCAATTGAAATCGGTAAACTCAAAGTCAATGGGCTCTGTATGTCCTCCGAAGGTCCTCCCTGGAATGTGCACCTCAATCCTGTAGCGGGTATCCGTCGGAAGTGCATTGGTAGGCTTCCCGGTGATCGAGGGCAGAGCAATCTTCAGCTTCTTCACGATCTGGACCAGCTTCTTGCCGAAAGGCATCGTCTCATCTGGCTGGCAAAACTCCGGTAGCAAAACTGGGGTGAACTCGCGCCATCTAGAATGTTGAAAATCGAGAGAAGTCGAGAAATGAACATGGGAGAATTACGGAATGATAAGGATATAAAATAAATAGTCTCTTCCTATGGCTTTCCGATCCTAGGGGTTACGTCCTACGGTCAACCTGGCTCTGATACCATCTCTGTAGCAACCCGACCCAAAATTGGTCAAGTCTACGTATGCATACCATCCCAAGATCATGCCGCACACACAAGTACATTGATGAAATAATCAAAGTTCAATCACACCTGAATTTATTACACGATTCTCATATCGAGTCTTTATTACAATAGAATAAATTCGGCCGAAGGCCAACTCATGAGAAATAAACTAAATAAAGCTGCGGAAGCGTAGAAGAATAGCGAGTCCATCCGACTCCATAAGGCAATCGCCAAGCGTGGATCGTAGCCTCACTCCTGATCGGAATACTCCTCTGCAACATAAGACGTTGCAGCCGTGTAGGTCAGCATTTGGAATATGCCGGCAAGTCATGAAGAGAGAACAATAATAAAATTGCTAACACTATATGCAATTTGGTGGGGCTCTAAGTTTCATTGTTTTTTGAAAAGCCAGTTTTTCCCTACAACAATGGGCTTGTTTGCAAATACTACAAAATGTTGGTAGTTATTGAGATGGTTCCGCCAACCAATGTCTCATTCCCAATTATTAAATAACCCCCTCAATTAATTTATTAATTTCAGTGTCGAGATTTCCGAAATACTTCCAAGTTCCAGAGGCTCAAATTGTCCGTAACCGGGGACACGGCTAATCGATTAGATCTTTTCTCTCTGCAGAGGTTTGCGCACTTTACCCGCAAGAATCGTTCCCTCCTTTTAAGTCTTCGCACTTCATGGTGTTTGAAGACGGGACGAACGAAACAGGGTCTTCCGAAGAGTTCCTCTGGCCACTGCCGGTACCCATCCAATCCTACCGTTCTTCTACATCTCGTAGCACCGTCCGGCCAGAGTCACAACTAGGGTTGACCAAGCCGAGCCCATAATGGCTTGCGGCTGCATGTAAGCTTCCGGTCAATGGGGTATCCATCCGTCTCTTCGTGGCTGGGTGAAGCTTTCGCAAGATGTCATGGCGCTTCTCCATGCATCCCGCCAACCTTTGGGTTCTCCAGGTGCCGTCAACAAATCCTCCACCCAAGAGTAAATTTTGAAGTCCATCTTGAGCTTGAAGTTCATGGGGTTGTCATCAATGACTCTCACATCTCCCTTATGATTCACTCATCCAACCCCATCTACGAGCATAGCAAAAGTAAACTACTTCGTCCCGGGCAATGGTGACAAGGGGAATTGGGTTCATCCTACCTCATGATACTACTCAAGAACATAACTTCAAAATTTCACCTACTGCATGCATGGTGGGGAGGTATAATTCTAATGCAATAAAAATCATAGGTATTGTAAAGAAAACATGATCAATGACTTGCCTTGCTGACGATCTTCGAAAGCTAGGGACTCGTGGTAGCAAGCTTCGCACTCCGGAAATTCTACCGAGGTAAACAATATTCATATAAGCATAAGAGCATACAATCAATTTACATAACAACATGCTAACATAACACACAAAACAATTGAACCAAAACCGAAAGAAAACTCGAAGAAGTCCAAATCGATGTTTTCACAACAACAAACAACAACCAAGAAATAGTTTTACACTACAAAAATTTTCTTAACAGAACCTAAACATGGGTTTTTACTAATTAACAGAAAAGAAATCATCATGCAACTATGAGCAAAAAGAATCACATTAAAATCTATTATAGAACTCCTATTATGCCTAATACAATTCCTAGCAAGAAAAATAAAATAAAAGTTTTATTTATTGCAAATAAAAGTTCCTGATCTAAAGTTACAGAAACTAACCTAAAATAAACTATCACATAAGAAAAATAAAATTATTTGCTATATGAAACAATAGGAAAACAGTAGCTAGTTAAATAAATAGGAACAACATGATTTTAATTAAAACTATTTTTTATTAAATCTAAAATATCCAAATAAATTCCTACGGTTAGGCAATGTCAAAACAAAGTTGTGACAAAAGAATCACTAAAAATAATATTCCTAACTCACTTTATAGCAGAATTACTAATCTGTCTAAAACTAAAATAAAGCAATTTTAAATAATTTAAACATGACTAATTATATTTTCTACATAAACTACAATAAATTTTAAAACCAACAAAAAAAGAATCACTTAAAAATATTAAGTAGACTAAAAGATATGGATTTTACAAGACTGAAACTATTCTGCTAAAAACAGAAATGAAAAAATATAATTAAAAGAAAAACTGGGCTAATGGGCCTATCTAACGCATAGGGCGTTGAATAACTAAAACGTGCACGCGGTAATAAACCGCTTCGGGCCGGTCTAACTAAACCTAACTAAACCAAATAAACCGTAAATAAAACCGGCCTATTAAACTAAAACCTAAATAGACCGTACCCCTTCGGGGAATCTAATCGACACCCTAGATATAGGATCGGACGGCGGAGGGGAGTCCGGCGACTTACCGAAGGGGTCGACGGCGACGGCGGCTCGGGCGGCGACGGCTCGGTGGCTCGGTGGTCGGGGACGACGGCGGAGGCCTCCGTGAGTCTTGCGGAGCGAGGGGTTCGGTTGGTGGAGTCGAGCGAGCTCGAGGTGGTCTGAGTCGGATGGGCGGTGGCAATGGCCTCTGGGTGGCTCGGGTGTCCATGAGGGATTGCGGCGAGGGAGAGGGTCAGGCGAGGGGCGAGGGGCTAAACGGGCGAGGGAGGGGTATATATAGGGGGCACCCGGCTTGGACGAGGGTAGATCGGCGAGGGATCGCGGAGGATCCCGGATTCATGGGATTCCGTGAGCGGGCGGCGGCTTGGCTTGCAAGGGGAAGAAGGAGGTGGGGTCCATGCGCCGTGAGAGAGAGGAGGAGGCGTCGGGTCGGGCGACCGATGGCGAAGGATTCGGCTGGGGGCTCGGTCGGTCGGTCTTGGTGGGCGGCTCGGGCCTTGGCGGGGCAGCGCTGGTGTGGCTGCGCTGGCGTGGTCGGTCTGCTGCTTTGGTGGGCGCCTCAGGCTGGCTGGGCGGGTTGGCTGGCTAGCGCCTGTGGGTTTCATTTTCCTTTTTTTGAAATAAAGAGAGAGAAAATATATAAAATATAAATATTTTATATAGGACATATATATATCAAAATGATCGGGAATATTCCTATAATTTGAACATTTTTCCAGGCAAAACTCAAACTTTATAAAAATCATTTTCTAAAATTCCAAATAAAATTCAGATTTGAATTCAAACTTTTTGGCAGGGTTTTTCATCTGACATATTTGGAGTGTCATGTTTACTCCTCTCATACTATTTCTCAAGTATTTGTCAGGCATTGATTTGAAATAAATTTCAACTGCCAAATTTTGAATTCAAATCCCATCAACTCAAAATCTTCTGGAACTTCAAATGTCACTCAAATTCAAACAATATGCATAGATACTTAGCTATAATTGTAAAACATTCCAAATAGGAAATTTGGGATGTTACAAACCTACCCACCTTAAGATGAATCTCGCCCTCGAGATTCGGGTTGGCTAGCAAATAGGTGTGGGTGGTCTCGAAGGAGATCTTCTTCTCGCTCCCGGTGGCTTCCTCCTCGGAGTGATGACTCCACAAAGACCTTGCAAAACTTGATGATCTTGCTCATGGTGACTCTGTTCGCAGTCTCGAGAATGCGGACGGGTTTCTCCTTATAAGTCGATCATTGTCGAGCTGTATAGCCTCTAGGGCACCGTGTCTCTCAACGGAATATCGCCATGTCGGCGTGGCATTTCTTGGTGAGAAACATGGAAGACATCATGAACTCCGGACAGTCCTTCCGCAATTCCAACTTGTAAGCAACTTCTCCACGATGTTCGAGAATTTTGTAGGGCCAATGAATCGGGTGCTAACTTTCCTTTAACACCGAACCTCTTGATTCCACGAAGTGGGGACACACGAAGATATGCTCGGTCTCCCGCTCGTAAGTTACTTCCTTGCGTTCATCGTCGGCATAACTCTTACGCCTCGGTGAGCTACCTTGAGTCTATCTCGAATCAGTTTGACTTTCTCTCGAATCTCGATAAGATCGGAACCGAAAAGTGTTCGATCTCCAACACCATCCCACAAAGAATGGTGTTCTCGCACCTCCTTCCGTGATAGAGCTCGATAGGGGCCATCTTCGATCGGTCGATAAGCGTTATTGTACGAGAACTCCGCAGAGGGCAAATTATCATCCCAGCTAGACCCATAGTCTAGCGCACAAGCTCTCAACATGTCCTCCGGATTTGGTTGACTCTCTCGGTCTGTCCATCTATCTGCGGATGAAAAGCTGTCATCAACTCCAGCCTCGCACTCCAAAGTTTCATGCAACCGATTCCAAAACTTTGAGGTAAATTGTGTTCCTCTATCTGACACGATACTCCTCGAAACTCCATGCATACATACGATCCTGGTCATGTATATCTTGGCCAACTTAGCGCTGGTATAGGTAGTCTTCACGGGAATGAAATGAGCTACCTTGGTCAAACGATCAACCAATACCCAGATGGAATCATAACCTGAACGGGTCCTGGGTAATCCTGTGATAAAATCCATTCTAAATTTTTCCCATTTCCACTCGGGAATCGGCAAAGGTTGAAGTAACCCAGCTGGCTTCTGATGTTCTGCCTTTACTCGTCGGCAAACATCGCATACCGCTACGTACTCGGCAATATCCTTCTTCATACCTGTCCACCAGAAACTTTCCTTCAAATCCAGATACATCTTGGTGTTACCGGGGTGAATCGAGTACGATGAATCATGAGCTTCCTGAAGAATTAGCTTCCTGAGTTCAGGATCATTGGGTACATAAATACGATCCTCGAACCATATAGCTCCGTATTCATCCTTACGAAACCCTTTAGCTTTTCCTTCATTCATCTTTTTCTTTATCTCATCAATTTCCTTGTCCGACTTCTGGGCTTCACGAATTCTTCCGGCCAAAGTGGACTGAACTTCTAGAGTTGCAACATATCCTCTCGGAACTATCTCCAGTCGGAGATCTCTGAGGTCATCGACTAACTCCTGGGGTAATCCTCCCGCTATAAGAGTATTCACATAACTCTTACGGCTCAAAGCATCTGCTACAACATTAGCCTTTCCTGGGTGGTAATGCAATCTCATGTTATAGTCCTTGATTAACTCTAGCCATCTCCTCTGCTCGAGGTTCAACTCTTTTGCGTGAAAATATACTTCAAGCTCTTATGATCTGTGTAAACATCACAACGGTTTCCGATAAGGAAATGTCTCCAGTCTTGAGTGCATGCACTATCGCTGCTAACTCCAAATCATGTGGCATAATTCATCTCGTGTGGTCATAGCTGTGCGGAGGTATAAGCTACAACTTTTCCTTCTGCATGAGTACTCCTCCGACTCCTCGACGAGAAGCGCCACAATATACTGATAATCCTTGTGTATGTCCGCAAAATCAAGATCGGGCTGTAACCAAACGCTTCTTCAATTCTGAAAACTAGCCTCACAATCCTCGGTCCAAATGTACTTGGCATCCTTCTTCAACAGCTCGGTCATGGGCTTGGCAATCTTCGAGAAATTCTCTATAAACCTCTCGATAATATCCTGCGAGTCCGAGAAAACTGCGGATCTCCTTGATCGAGGTGGGCGATCGTAATCGGTGATCGATACTACCTTGGCGGGTCAATGATATTCCTTCTCCTGAAATAACATGTCCGAGGAATCCGACTTCCTTCAGCCAAAATTCACATTTATTGAACTTGGCATACAAGCGATGTTCTCGGAGTTTCTCCGAACTAGACGCAAATGTTCCTTATGCTCTTCCTCGCTCTTGGAGAAAATCAGTATATCATCGATGAACACCACGACAAACTTGTCCAGATACTCCATAAATACCTTGTTCATCAAATTCATGAAGTATGCAGGGGCATTAGTCAATCTGAATGACATGACGGTATACTCATATAAACCATACCTGGTGGTAAATGCTGTTTTGGGTATATCCTTTTCACGGATCTTCAACTGATGATACCCTGATCGAAGATCGATCTTGGAGAATACCTTGGCTCCAACTAGCTGATCAAATAGATCGTTAATCATCGGCAGAGGGTACTTGTTCTTGATGGTCTCGTCGTTCAACGAACGATAATCCACAACCATTCTCAGGGTTCCATCCTTCTTCTCTACCAAAAGAACTGGGGCTCCCCAAGGTGATGAGCTTGGCCGAATATATCCTTTCTCCAATAGCTCATTAATTTGGTTCTTGATCTCTTTCAAATCATTCGGGGCATCCGATAGGGTCTCTTGGATATTGGGGCTGTCTTTGGGCAATAACTCAATCAGAAATTCAATGTCTCGTCGGTGGCATTCTGGTAATTCCTCCGGAAACACATCGGAAAATCTTGTACCATGGCACTTCCTCCTAACAACTCCCGTGAGGGAATGCACCTGATTCTTCATCGGGATACGCTCGATACATACTTGATCCTCTTCGCCCGGTGGTGAGCAGAATCGACTTGTGGGCACAATCTATGTTTCCTTCAAACTTCGTCAACCAATCCATGCCTAGGATCACATCCAAGGTCTGGGTTTCCAATACTATGAGGTCTGCGGGAAATTTATGGTTTCGCATGACAGCCTAAGCCTGCCATCATTTCTCCTCCTGCGGAACTGACGTGAAGAGGGCTTCTAAGGGTTCTAGTGGGCAACCCGTACTTTTCCACAATTACCCTTGATATGAATGAATGCGTTGCACCAGAATCAAAGAGTACCAATACTGAACGTGAATTCAATAAAAACTTACCAACCACAGTGTCTGGCTGATCTTAGACGTCCTCCACGTCAATGTGGTTCACCTGAGCACGAGGAAAAGGGTTGGGCTTCTTTGCTGAGCTTCCATTGCCGTTTCCATTCCTCTGCTTGGCCTCCGGGCAGTTGGTGGCATAGTGCCCTGTTTTCTGGCACTTCAAACAGGTGATGTGACTCAGATCCTTCGGAGCCGGGGCAGGACGATGCTGGTTTCCATTACCGTTTCCATTGCCTGTCTTGTTGTCCTGGTTGCGGTTGTTCCCAATTCCTCCATGGTTATGTCCTCCATGATTATGTCCTCCATGGGTGTGATGGGTATGCCCTCCAGTATGGGGCATAACGGGCTTCGCTGAGCTCCGAGTTGTACTTCCCCGCCATACTTCCGCTATGCTATCAATCTGCTGATGCTTGCCTTCAAGTATGGTGGCCTTGTCTACCAGCTCCGGTAGTTGTTGAAGGTAGCCACCATAATCTGCATTCCTACTCGCCATTGAGTCCCTCGAGAAACTTTTCCTGCTTTATGCGGCATCGTGGCCACATCAGCCGGGCATAGCGAGCTAACTTGCTGAACTCATCCACGCATCGCCCCACAAGACAGTTCCCCGCCGAAGTTGCGGAATTCACGCTTCTTCAAACTCATGGCTCCGGTGATACATGAGCGGTGCGGAAAGCTCGCTGGAACTGATCCCACGTGATGGTGGCGATGGGATAAGTGGCGGTGTAGTTCTCCCACCAAGAGGTTGCAGGTCCATCAAGTTGATGTGTGGCAAAGCGCACCTTCTGCATCTGCATCCAACGGTGACTAACTCCTTCCGACCTTGCGTAGCCAATCATCGGCCACAATCGCTCGGTGCTGCTAGAGAACACCGGGGATTCAGCCTTAGGAAGCGGGTCAAGTTGTCAACAGGGGTGGTGGCGGTGGATTGTTGTTGTTGTTCGTTCGAATGAGCATCCGCATGAGGGCATTCTGCTGCTGGATCAGTGGGTGAGCTCCGCGGAAAGTTGAGATCGGGTCACGCCTGGAGGCATCTGGTGTTTTGGAGTGGATGAGAAAATTAGAATAGAACAAGGGTCTAATGAGAAAATATCACTACCCATATGAATGCACAATCATAATCACACCAATCATTTATTCAATCAACTCAAACATGGTTCAATCTCGGATTACAAATTCTCACGACTAATCAAAAATAACGGCCTAACTGATCGACGAAAATAAAATAACATGGCGGTCGACTAAATGTCTTCATCAATTATCCTCGCGTCCTCTAGTGTGGCGTCCTCCGGTGTGGCGTCCTCTGATGCGGCGCCTCCTCTTGCGGCTTCCTTCAGTGGAGATCCCTTCATAATACTGGTCATTGCTCACGAGAGGTCCGTCATCTCCACTCGGAAAAAGGTCTTCTCCGATGTCCATCTTCTCCTCTAATGCGGCAACATCCATCTTCAGCTTGTCGACTCTCTCCATGAAATCCGTGATTTCTTCTTCATGGTCAAGGAAGTCTGCGTGTGCTTTCTCCTCCAGTTCCAGTTCACGGAACAAAAGCCTCCTGTGTACCTTCGAATTGCGGCGAGTCTGGATCTCCTGTTTCCTGAGGAGACACTCCAAGTCTTGGACATATGAGAGAATGGAGTCGTCCTCTACGGTGCGGATGATATCTCCATTCCTTGCTCTGCGAGAAATCATGGCGAGGTCGATGGATCGAGCTCGGCCTGTACTCTTCTCGGAGATGTCCAAGTGCACGATAAATCGCCATGTCTCTTCCGAGGATCCAATTGAAATCGGTAAACTCAAAGTCAATGGGCTCAGATGTCCTCGAAGGTCCTCCCGGAATGTGCACCTCAATCTCAGAGCGGTATCCGCGGAAGTGCATTGGTAGGCTTCCCGTGATCGAGGGCGAGCAATCTTCAGCTTCTTCACGATCTGGACCAGCTTCTTGCCGAAAGGCATCGCCTCATCTGGTGGCAAAACTCCGGTAGCAAACTGGGGTGAACTCAAGGCCATCTAGAATGTTGAAAATCCGAGAGAAGTCGAGAAATGAACAGGGAGAATTACGGAATGATAAGGATATAAAATAAATAGTCTCTTCCTATGGCTTTCCGATCCTAGGGGTTACGCCCCACGGTCAACTCGGCTCGATACCATCTCTCAGAGCGACCGACCCAAAATTGGTCAAGTCTTTGTGTCTGTATCATCCCAAGATCATGCCGCACACACAATACATTGATGAAATAATCAAAGTTCAATCACACCTGAATTTATTACGATTCTCATATCGAGTCTTTATTACAATAGAATAAATTCGTCAAGGCCAACTCATGAGAAATAAACTAAATAAAGCTGCGGAAGCATAGAAGAATAGTGAGTCCATCCGACTCCATAGGGCAATCGCCAAGCGTGGATCGTAGCCTCACTCCTGATCGGAATACTCCTCTGCAACATAAGACGTTGCAGCCGTGTAGGTCAGCATTTGGAATATGCCGGCAAGTCATGAAGAGAGAACAATAATAAAATTACTAACACTATATGCAATTTGGATGTGGGGCTCTAAGTTTCATTGTTTTGCGAAAAAGCCAGTTTTTTCCTACAATAATGGGCTTGTTTGCAAATACTACAAAATGTTGGTAGTTATTGAGATGGTTCCGCCAACCAATGTCTCATTCCCAATTATTAAATAACCCCCTCAATTAATTTATTAATTTCAGTGTCGAGATTTCCGAAATACTTCCAAGTTCCAGAGGCTCAAATTGTCCGTAACCGGGGACACGGCTAATCAATTAGATCTTTTCTCTCTGCAGAGGTTTATGACTTTACCCGCAAGAATCGTTCCTCCTTTTAAGTCTTCGTGACTTCATGGTGTTTGAAGACGGACGAACGTAAATAGGGTCTTAGAAGAGTTCCTCCGCCACCGCCGTACCCATCCAATCCTACCGTTCTTCTACATCTTATAGCACCGTCCGGCCAGAGTCACAACTAGGGTTGACCAAGCCAGAGCCCATAATGGCTTGCGGCTGCACAGGTAAGCTTCCGGTCAATGGGGTATCCATCCGTCTCTTCGTGGCTGGGTGAAGCTTTCCGCAAGATGTCATGGCGCTTCTCCATGCATCCTGGCCAACCACTGGGTTCTCCAGGGTGCCTGTCAACCGTCCTCCACCCAGTAGTAAATTTTGAGGTCCATCTTGAGCTTGAAGTTCATGGGGTTGTCATCAATGACTCTCACATCTCCCTTATGATTCACTCATCCAACCCCGTCTACGAGCATAGCAAAAGTAAACTACTTCGTCCCGGGCAATGGTGACAAGGGGAATTGGGTTCATCCTACCTCATGATACTACTCAAGAACATAACTTCAAAATTTCACCTACTGCATGCATGGTGGGGAGGTATAATTCTAGTGCAATAAAAATCATAGGTATTGTAAAGAAAACATGATCAATGACTTGCCTTGCTGACGATCTTCGAAAGCTGTGCTTACAAAGCCTCAAGTGAAGCCCCCACATCATCAAGTGAGAAACCAACCTTCAATGAAGAATTGAGCTTAATGGTGAAGAACTTCAACAAATTCTACAAAAGTAGAAGCAAAGAAAGAAGCTCCAAGTCAAGGTCTTACAATGACAAGAGATCTTCTAGTCGAGAGCAATTGCTACAATTGTGGGAGACCGGACACTACTCCAATGAGTGTACGGCACCCTACAAAAGAAGAGAAGATTCTCCAAGAAGAAGGAGCAAAGAGAAGAATCACCACCAAGAGAGAGGAGGAGTGGAGATGATCGTTATGAACGAAGACCCTCACGGGAAGTAAGGATTAGGAAAGAAAGGACAAGTCATCAAGGAGCTACACAAAACGAAGACATCAAGCTCATGTTGGTGAATGGGTTTCCGCTCGACTCGACAATCACTCCGAGAGAAGCTATCACTCCGACTCCAATATACTCAAGATGAAGGTGTTGCCGGTCTAGCACTTGTGTCAACCAACTCCTACGACATATTTAACTCACCAAATGAAAGTGTTGGAAGATGCTTCATGGCCAAAGGTCCAAAGGTAACACATCCCGAGTATGTTGATTTTAATAGTGATGAAGGTGACTTGCTTGTGGATGATGATTTACTTGTTGACAACTCTAGTGATGAATACTATGATGAAACGTCAATTAATCATGCTAATCAAACGAATGACAATGATAAGGAGAAAATTGAGCTTCTAACTAAAGAACTAAACACTCTTAAGTTGGCTCATGAAACTATCTTCGAAGATCATCGAGAACTTTTAAGGGCTCATGAGAAGTTACGCTTTAAGCTCAATCTTGAGCAAGAGCATGAGTTCTTAAAGGCAATCAATGATGATCTCCGCAAGAAAAGTTCTTCTTACATTGCCAAGCATTTACTCTTATCTACTTACATGCCTCAAGTCAAGTCTAGTAACAAGTACAAGAAAGATACTTCATCTAGTAGTAACAATAATAATGTCAAATCCAATGTTGTTGCTTCTAGTAGTTCTCTTGATTCCACTAATGATTCTCTTAGCCAAGTTACACTTGAGCAAGAAAATAGTTTATTGAAGGGAATTATAGAGAAAGGTATTTACAAGAGCCTTGCGGGAGTAAGCAATTCGAGGAAATTGTACATAAGCAAGGAAGGCACCGGAAGAATCAAGGTGTTGGTTTTGAACGAAACTTCAACGCCAATGGAGTTGAGTGGGAAGAAGATCAATACCCCAAGACAAAGTTTGTTCCTCAACAAGAGAAGTATGATCCTACTTCCTTCAAGGGACACAAGCTCAAGATGATCTTCAACCACAAGACCACAAGAACAAAGGCAAGGACAAGCTTCAAGAAGAGATTGATGCATTTGAAGAAGCACCTAAAGCCTCGTTCAAGTGGGTCCCCAAGACTACGCCAAGTTCTACTTCATCAAGTACAACTACAACTCCAAGGATTCCCATCAAGATGATGTGGATCCCAAGAAGAAGAACTAGAGAGTTCTTGAGGGTGACTCCGCCAACATTCTTCACTCATATCATTTTGGCAAGAACAAGTGCAATCAACTTTCACATCTTGCACTAGTTCAAGGAGTCACAAACCCTCATGTTGGTAAGGCAAGGGACAAGGTAACCTAATGTTTTCATGGACATCATCTTGTGTGTGCATCACTCTATGTCTATGGATATTCTTGTTTGTTCCTTGTGGGACTAACCCATGTAGGCAAGTTGAAAGTGCAACTCACTCCAAAGGATTGCTCCAAATGATCTACATCAACATTGAGCATCTACATCTTCAACACCTACATGAAGTCATCATCGACAAAACCCAAGGTTAGTTCATCCCTCTAAGGGGGGGGGGGAGATCTCACATCTAGGGGGAGCTTAACTCTAAGAATTGAGTCAAAGCAACTCTAATGGTGTGAACACATTAATGCATTATGTAAAAGTGGTAACCCCACTTGAGCTTAAACGATGAGTATGACCTATGATCAAATGTTCTCATTTGACTCCTAAGTCAATATACTCATATATAGATAACCTAGTCATCGTCAATTGCTTGATAGTTGCTAAAATTGGTTGTGCATGCTTTGCCACATATTTCAATTGCCATCTTATTGTTTGAGCATGTTGGTGTATATTTTACTCATTCAAGGACATCCACTTGTTGTTTTGTTTGTTTGGATTCTTTTCTTTGTGCCAAGTGGATGGACAAGAATGCTTAAGAACCTTCTTTAGCTATCTATGATTTTCTCGTCTCAAACTCTATTCATGCTACATCACAAAATTTGATCAAGTCAGATTCGAACCACTCTGTGTGAGGAGCACTCAGAGTCCCCGATTCGTCATAGACTTAAACTTCCAAAACCTCTTAGTGATTCTCGGTCTGACCGATCCTTCCATTTCGGTCCTAACGAGATCATCAAGTTGATCTGAGTTTTCAATCTTGGTGCAACCAATTTGAACTTTTCGGTCTCACCGATTTGTCAGAATCGAACACAATATGCATCTCGGTGCCACCGAGTTGTTCCACTCGGTCACACCGACAGGGTCGAGCTATATATAGCCATGGGCAAAATTTTGGAAATTTCTCCGAAACCCTTCGCCCGCGCAACAGCTCGCTCTGCCATCGTGGTCTCCGGATCGTCTCCTCGTCGCCAGCAGCCTCCTTCGCTGGTCTCCGCCGCCGTCAACGGATTTCGTCCCCGCCGTTGTCGCCGTAGCAAGTCCACCGCCAAGTTAGGGTATGGACTTAATCTTTGTGCTATCCACGTCTGATTCCTGGCACATTGTTTTCATATTGATTCTTGCCATGATTTAAACTCTTCTATCCAGCCAAAGTAGTTCATAGATTAGATGTGATTCAAATTTTTAGGGTTAGGTTTCCGCCGAAACCATCTCGGACCCACCAAGTTGAAAAACTCGGTCTCACCGATTTGGCTTATGCCATTGCACTAGTGACTCTCGGTCTGACCGAGAATTACTAATTGGTGCAACCGATTTGAGGATTCTGTGAAACCCTAGCAGTCTCGGTACCACCAAACTGAAACTCAGTCCAACCGAGATCATCAGTTTAGGTTCCAAAACTGCTTCGGTATCACCGAGTTTGAAAATCGGTGGATCCGAAATGCTTTCTGTGGAAAACTAAGACTGAACTTTTGAGTCATTCTTTTGCAAAAACCTCTGCATTTTGTGATGCTTATCTTTTCTATCTCATCTATAACTCTTCACGGGGTCGTGATCAGCTTTTGCAGTATGTCTGATCAAAGTGACAGCCAGAACAGGTCAGAAGAGCAGATGGACTTGAGTGAGGGCACTAGTCCCTCAACTTCAGATGAAGGGAGCAGAAGTACTCCTAGCAATTTGCCTAAGGCTGCAACTAGGCAAAGGAGGAAAAGAACTTCAGATTCAGAGGATGAAGATTACAAAGCTGAGGAAGATGAGGCTACTTCCAAGAAAGTGGTGCTCAAGAAGGAATATGGCTCAGCAAAGAATACAAAGCCAGGCATGAAGACCAAAAGGCCTGCAGGAAGACAACCAATGTCCAAAGCCAGAGTGTCTACACAAGCTTCTTTGGAAACCCAACCCAAAGAACCAAGTTGCTGCAGAAGGGAAGAAAAGAAAGGAAAGGGTCAAGAAGACCATGGCGAGTTGTTGGTCAACCTTCCATGATGGAAGAGGAAGAGCTTGCTGCACCAGCTCCAAAGGCACCAAAGCTTATGGGTGATGCTATTAGATCGAGGGCTGCCACATCCAAGCCCAAGGAAGCACCCAAAGCTGCCTCCAAGGCCAAGTTCTGCACCAAAGAGGAATACCAGGAGTATTCCATTGCTGAGAAGAACAAGGCCCAGTGCTCGAGGATCTTGATGAGGAAGATGAAGAAGGACAAGTTTTGAGGAAGCTCAAGCCCAAGATACCAGACCACAATGATGCCCATCCTGTGGTGAGGACATGAGAATCGGGAAGGATTCAGGGCTGAGACTGTGGAGAATGGAAGATCCATATGCTTCAAGAAGAAGAACTGTTGTTGACTACGGGTTCCACACAAAGGAACAGCGGGACTTCTATGAAACAATTCTGTTGGACAAGAAGCCCATAGTGCGTGACATGAGGTGGGTTGATGGAAATTCATCAAGGAAAATGAATAGCACTATCCTGGAGTGCAAGACAGCTTTATTGCTTGTGGAGTTGCAGATTTTGTTGGATAGAAGTTCACCAACTGGAATGATGAGCTTATCATGCAGTTCTACTCCACATCACACTTTTACCCAGATGGAAGAATAGTTTGGATGTCTGAAGGTACAAGGTACCAGTCCACTATTGAAGAATGGGCAAGTCTGGTCAATGCCCCCAAGGAGTATGAGGATGACCTAGACATTTATGCAAAGAAGAAGATGGGTCACAATTCAATGGCTCACATGTATAAGGAAATTCCAGACAAGGCATTAGAGACTCACAAGTTTGGATCAGTTCACTTTCTTCTGTCAGGGTTGACAACCATAAATTGGATTCTGAGGCACACTTTGTTGCCCAAGTCTCGTGACCATAACATGATCAGAGGGCATGCCATCAACATGTTGCATGTGTTTGATGTGCCACAGAAGTTCAAAGTCATGAGCCTGATCATTGAAACAATCAAGAGGACTACAGCAGATCAGAAGAGGAGCTGTGGATATGCACCTCAGATTGAAGAATTGATAAACTCAAAGATGGGCACAGGAAAATATCAGTTGGATAAGGAACACTTTCCACTTTATCCAGACTTTGAGGACAATGAGGTTGTCATGAATGAAGATGATCCACAATCAGTTCAAAATCAGGAGAGCTTGGAGAGAATCATAGAACAAAAGTTCTATAATTTAGATGTGAAAGTAACTGAGATTGAGTCTGCAGTGGAGGAACTACAAGATGACATGCAGGAGAGGAAGGGCAAAACAACAACTGATGCATTTGCCAGAGTGCCTAGAGCCCAGAGGTCATCTGCTGTGCCAGTTCCTGACACAAGAGCAACTTCATCTGCACCACCTACAGCCTCAGTGCCACCAGCTCCAGCATAGACATCAGCTCCAGCTCCATCTACTTCAATTGAAGCTTTCATCCTCGGCGTTATCCGGACTCCACCACCAGAAGATCAAGCCTGAGAGTCGATCTAGCACTATGCATTTTCTATGAACTTTTCGGTAACTTGTTGCCAAAGGGGGAGAAAAATGTATAGATCATAGGCTTCGAGAGAGAGAGTGTTGCTTTTGTTCTCTCTTGCTTTATTTGATGGTTTTTCAATCTTTGTTTGCTTTTGTTTGAGATACTATGCTTGTGAGACATTGATGATCATGTGTTTGATCATAAGCTACACTTATGCATGCTTGATATTATCCTATCTATCTTATGTGATCACTCACTATGCTTGGTGATGAGTGCATGTATTCATTGTTTATTATTTTAAGCACTCCACCAAGATGTATGTGACATGGAAGAGTAACCCATGAGCCTAATTCATTGTGCATTTGCAGTCCAAAGCAAATCTAAAAATATGCACAAATTTAGGGGGAGCTCTTGCTTATCACATACTTCTCAAAGCGACGATGTTATTTAAATTTTATTATCATTTGTCGAAGCTTTGATCTATATGTTGTCATAAATTACCAAAAAGGGGGAGATTGAAAGTGCAACTATCCCTAGGTGGTTTTGGTAATTCATAACAACATATAGCTCATTGAGCTAATGCTATTCCAAGACTATTGTTTCAGGAAAGCTCAATGAATGGCATGGCATGGATGATGAAAGTGGATCCCTCAAAATACTAAGGACAAAGGATTGGCTCAAGCTCAAAAGCTCAAGACTCTTCATTTTACATTTTAGTGATCCAAGATCACATTGAGTCTATAGGAAAAGCCAATACTATCAAGAAGGGATGAGGTGTTGCTTAATGAGCCTCTTGCTTCATGTGCTTAGTGATATGCTCCAAAACCCTCAACTACTTTCCCACATCCACAAATGACCTAAACCTAAAGCCAAAATCGGTCACACCGATTCTTTCTATCCGGCGCCACCGATTCCAAAAGTCATAGTCACTGCCACAAACCTTAAGCAAATCGGTCTTACCGATAGGGATCTCGGTCTCACCGAGATGGGGTTGAAATATCTCTGTTTCCCTTCGTAACGTTTCGGTCTAACCGAAGTGAGCGATCGGTCCCACCGAGATTGCAATGTAAACTCTCTGTTTCCTTTTTGTAACATTTCGGTCTCACGAAAAGAGCAAATCGGTCCCACCGAGTTTACGACCAACTCTCTCGAAAGCTTATTACCAAATCGGTCTCACCGAGTTTGTGTAATCGGTCTCACCGAGATTACGTTATGCCCTAACCCTAACCGAATCGGCCTCACCGAGATGCATGTCACCCCACGAAAATCACTAACGGTCACTAGGTTTACTAAATCGGTCCGACCGAGTTTAACGATTCGGTCCCACCGAGTTTGGTAAATTGTGTGTAACGGTTAGATTTTGTGTGGAGGCTATATATACCCCTCCACCTCCTCTTCATTCGTGGAGAGAGCCATCAGAACGAACCTACACTTCCAACTTACCATTTCTGAGAGAGAACCACCTACTCATGTGTTGAGGCCAAGATATTCCATTCCTACCATATGAATCTTGATCTCCAGCCTTCCCCAAGTTGCTTTCCACTCAAACCCTCTTTCCACTAGATCCATATCCTATGAGAGAGAGTTGAGTGTTGGGGATGAAGGAAATATGCCCTAGAGGCAATAATAAAGTTATTATTTATTTCCTTATATCATGATAAATGTTTATTATTCATGCTAGAATTGTATTAACCGGAAACATAATACATGTGTGAATACATAGACAAACAGATAGTCACTAGTATGCCTCTACTAGACTAGCTCATTAATCAAAGATGGTTATGTTTCCTAACCATAGACATGTGTTGTCATTTGATTAATGGGATCACATCATTAGGAGAATGATGTGATTGACTTGACCCATTTCGTTAGCTTAGCACTTGATCGTTTAGTATGTTGCTTATGCTATCTTCATGACTTATACAAAGTTCCGCAACTATGAGATTATGCAACTCCGTTTACGGAGGAACACTTTGTGTGCTACCAAACGTCACAACGTAACTGGGTGATTATAAAGGTACTCTACAAGTGTCTCCAAAAGTATATGTTGAGTTGGCATGAATCGAGATTAGGTTTTGTCACTCCGATTGTCGGAGAGGTATCTCTGGGCCTTCTCGGTAATACACATCACATAAGCCTTGCAAGCATTGCAACTAATGAGTTAGTTGTGAGATGATGTATTACGGAACGAGTAAAGAGACTTACCGTAACGAGATTGAACTAGGTATTGGATACCGACGATCGAATATCGGGTAAGTAACATACCGATGACAAAGGAACAACGTATGTTGTTATGCGGTTTGACCGATAAAGATCTTCGTAGAATATGTAGGAACCAATATGGGCATCCAGGTTCCGCTATTGGTTATTGACCGAGAATGGTTCTAGGTCATGTCTACATAGTTCTCGAACCCGTAGGGTCCGCACGCTTAACGCTTGATGACAGTTCATTATGAGTTTATAAGTATTGATGTACGAAGGTAGTTCGAGTCCGGATGTGATCACGGACATGACGAGGAGTCTCGAAATGGTCGAGACATAAAGATTGATATATTGAAGCCTACATTTGGACATCGGAAGGTTCCGAGTGAAATCGAATTTATCGGAGTACCGGAGGTTACGGAACCCCCGGAGGTCTATGGGCCTTAATGGGCCATAGAGAGAAGAGGAAGGGCGGCCAGGCTGGCGCGCCCCCTCCCCTCTAGTCCGAATAGGACAAGGAGGGGCGCGCCTTCCCTCTTCCCTCCTCCAATCCTAATCCAACTAGGAGGGGGAGTCCTACTCCGGTGGGAGTAGGACTCCTCCAGCGCCTCCCAAGGCTGGCCGCACCCCCCTTGGCTCCTTTATATACGGGGCAGGGGCACCCCATGACACACAAGTTGATCTACGGATCTTTCCTTAGCCGTGTCGGTGCCCCTTCCACCATATTCCACTTGGTCATATCGTCATGAGCTTAGCGAAGCCCCGCGCGGAGAAGTCATATCGTCATGAGCTTAGGCGAAGCCCTGCGTCGGTGGAACATCATCATCGTCACCACGCCGTCGTGCTGACGGAACTCATCCCCGACACTTTGCTGGATCGGAGTCCGGGGATCGTCATCGAGCTGAACATGTGCTGAACACGGAGGTGCCGTACGTTCGGTACTTGGATCGGTCGGATCGTGAAGACGTACGACTACATCAACCGCGTTGTTATAACGCTTCCGCTTTCGGTCTACGAGGGTACATGGACGGATACTCTCCCCTCTCGTTGCTATGCCATCACCATGGTCTTGCGTGATCGTAGGAAAATTTTTGAAATTACTACGTTCCCCAACAGTGGCATCCGAGCCTGGTTTTATGCGTTGATGTCATATGCACGAGTAGAACACAAGTGAGTTGTGGGCGATATAAGTCATACTGCTTACCAGCATGTCATACTTTGGTTCAGCGGTATTGTGAGATGAAGCAGCCCGGACCGACATTACGCCAGACGCTTACGCGAGACTGGTTTCACCGCCCGAGCACTAGTTGCTTAAAGGTGACCGCGGGTGTCTGTCTCTCTCACTTTAGTTGAACTGTGTGGCTACGCCCGGTCCTTGCGAAGGTTAAAACAGCACCAACTTGACAAACTATCGTTGTGGTTTTGATGCGTAGGTAAGAGCGGTTCTTGCTCAGCCCGTAGCAGCCACGTAAAACTTGCAACAACAAAGTAGAGGACGTCTAACTTGTTTTTGCAGGGCATGTTGTGATGTGATGTGGTCAAGACGTGATGCTATATTTTATTGTATGAGATGATCATGTTTTGTAACCGAGTTATCGGCAACTGGCAGGAGCCATATGGTTGTCGCTTATTGTATGAATTGCAAAAGCCGTGTAATTGCTTTACTTTATCACTAAGCATGAGCGATAGTCGAGAAGCAATAGTTGGCGAGACGACAACGATGCTACGATGGAGATCAAGGTGTCGCGCCGGTGACGATGGTGATCATGACGGTGCTTCGGAGATGGAGATCACAAGCACAAGATGATGATGACCATATCATATCACTTATATTGATTGCATGTGATGTTTATCCTTTATGCATCTTATCTTGCTTTGTTTGACGGTAGCATTATAAGATGATCTCTCACTAAAATTATCAAGAAGTGTTCTCCCTGAGTATGCACCGTTGCTAAAAGTTCAGTAGTACCCGGACACCACGTGATGATCGGGTGTGATAAGTTCTCGTCCATCCACAACGGGTGCAAGCCAGTTTTGCACACAGAATACTCAGGTTAAACTTGACGAGCCTAGCATATGCAGATATGGCCTCGAACACGGAGACCGAAGGTCGAACGTGAATCATATAGTAGATATGATCAACATAGTGATGTTCACCATTGAAACTACTCCATCTCACGTGATGATCGGACATGGTTTAGTTGATTTGGATCACGTAAACACTTAGATGACTAGAGAGATGTCTCTAAGTGGGAGTTTTTAATATGATTAATTGAACTTAAATTTATCATGAACTTAGTACCTGATAGTATTTTGCTTGTCTATGTTTCTTTGTAGATAGATGGCTCGTCTGTTGTTCCGTTGAATTTTAATGCGTTCCTTGAGAAAGCAAAGTTGAAAGATGATGGTAGCAATTACACGGATTGGGTCCGTAACTCGAGGATTATCCTCATTGCTGCACGGAAGAATTACGCCTGGAAGCACCATTGGTGCGTGCCTGCTGCAGAGCTGCACCGAAGTTGTGAGCGTCGACAAAGCAAAGTGATGACTACTCTATAGTTCGATGTGCCATGCTTTACGGCTTAGAGCCGGGTCTTCAACGATGTTTTGAGCGTCATGGAGCATATGAGATGTTCCAGGAGTTGAAGTTAATATTTCAAGCAAATGCCCGGATTGAGAGATATGAAGTCTCCAATAAGTTCTATAGCTGCAAGATGGAGGAGAATAGTTCGTCGGTGAGCACATACTCAAAATGTCCGGGTATAATAATCACTTAATTCAGCTGGGAGTTAATCTTCCGGATGATAGTGTCATTGATGTAATTCTCCAATCATCGCCACCAAGCTACAAGAGCTTCGTGATGAACTATAATATGCAAGGGATGACTAAGACAATTCTGAGCTCTTCGCAATGCTAAAAGCAGCGGAGGTAGAAATCAAGAAAGAGCATCAAGTGTTGATGGTCAACAAGACCACTAGTTTCAAGAAAAGGGCAAAGGAAAGAAGAAGGAAACTTCAAAAGAACAGCAAGAAAGTTGCTGATCAAGAGAAGAAACCCAAGTCCGGACCTAAGCACTAAATCGAGTGTTTTACTTTGCAAGCGATGGACTTTGAAGCGGAACTGCCCCAAGTATTTGGCGGATAAGAAGGATGGCAAGGTGAACAAAGGTATATGTGATATACATGTTATTGATGTGTACCTTACTAGAGCTCGTAGTAGCACTGGTATTTGATATCTGGTTACATTGCTAATATTTGCAACTCGAAGCAGGGACTACGGAATAGACGAGCACGGCAAAGGATGAGGTGACGATCTGGCGTGGGAAACGGTTCCAAAGTCAATGTGATCGCGATCGGCACGCTACCTCTACATCTACCTTGGGATTAGTTTTAGACCTAAATAATTGTTATTTGGTGCCGCGTTGAGCATGAACATTATATCTGGATCTTGTTTGATGCGAGGCGGTTATTCATTTAAATCGAGAGAATAATGGTTGTTCTATTTATATGAGTAATATCTTTTATGGTCATGCACCCTTGAAGAATGGTCTATTCTTATTGAATCTCGACAGTAGTGATACACATATTCATAATGTGAAGCCAAAAGATGCAGAGTTGATAATGATAGTGCAACTTATTTGTGGCACTTGCCGTTTAGGTCATATCGGTGTAAAACGCATGAAGAAACTCCATACAGATGGACTTTTGGAATCACTTGATTATGAATCACTTGGTACTTGCGAACCGTGCCTCATGGGCAAGATGACTAAAACACCGTTCTCCGGTTGTATGGAGAGAGCAACAGACTTGTTGGAAATCATACATACAGATGTGTGTGGTCCGATGAATGTTGAAGCTCGTGGCGGATATCGTTATTTTCTCACCTTCACAGATGATTTAAGCAGATATGGGTATATCTACTTGATGAAACATAAATCTGAAACATTTGAAAAGTTCAAAGAATTTCAGAGTGAAGTTGAAAATCATCGTAACAAGAAAATAAAGTTTCTACGATCTGATCGTGGAGGAGAATATTTGAGTTACGAGTTTGGTCTACATTTGAAGCAATGCGGAATAGTTTCGCAACTCACGCCACGGAACACCACAGCGTAATGGTGTGTCCGAGCGTCGTGTCGTACTTTACTAGATATGGTGCGATCTATGATGTCTATTTCAATTTACCGCTATCATTTTGGGGTTATGCTTTAGAGGCGGCGCATTCACGTTAAATAGGACACCGTCAAAATCCGTTGAGGCGACGCCTTATGAACTATGGTTTGGCAAGAAACCAAAGTTGTCGTTTCGAAAGTTTGGGGTTGCGATGCTTATGTGAAGAAACTTCAACCTGATAAGCTTGAACCCAAATCGGAAAATGTGTCTTCATAGGATACCCAAAGGAAACAATTGGGTATACCTTCTATCACAGATCCGAAGGCAAGACATTCGTTGCTAAGAATGGATCCTTTCTAGAGAAGGAGTTTCTCTCGAAAGAAGTGAGTGGGAGGAAAGTGGAACTTGATGAGGTAATAGTACCAGCTCCCTTATTGGAAAGTAGTTCATCACGAAAGCGGTTTCGTAACACCTACACCAGATTAGTGAGGAAGATAATGATGAAGATCATGAAACTTCAGATCAAGTTGTCTTGAACTCAGTAGATCAACCAGAATAAAATCCGCAGCAGAGTGGTACGGTAATCCTATTCGGAAGTCATGCTACTAGATCATGGTGAACCTACGAACTATGAAGAAGCGATGGTGAGCCCAGATTCCGCAAAATGATTTGAAGCCATGAAATCTGAGATGGGATCCATGTATGAGAACAAAGTATGGACTTTGGTAGACTTGCCCGATGATCGGCAAGCTATTGAGAATAAATGGATCTTTAAGAAGAAAACTGACGCTGATGGTAATGTAACTGTCTACAAAGCTCGACTTGTTGCAAAAGGTTTTCGACAAGTTCAAGGGGTTGACTACGATGAGACTTTCTCACCCGTAGCGATGCTTAAGTCTGTCCGAATCATGTTAGCAATTGCCGCATTTTATGATTATGAAATTTGGCAAATGGATGTAAAACTGCATTCTTGAATGGATTTCTAGAAGAAGAGTTGTATATGATGCAACAGAAGGTTTTGTTGATCCAAAGGGTACTAACAAAGTGTGCAAGCTCCAACGATCAATTTATGGTCGGTGCAAGCCTCTCGGAGTTGGAATAAACGCTTTGATAGTGTGATCAAAGCATATGGTTTTATCTGAGACTTTTGGAGAAACTTGTATTTACAAGAAAGTGAGTGGGAGCTCTGTAGCATTTCGATATTATATGTGGACGACATATTGTTGATTGGAAATGATATAGAATTTCTGGATAGCATAAAAGGATACTTGAATAAAAGTTTTTCAATGAAAGACCTCGGTGAAGCTGCTTACATATTGGGCATCAAGATCTATAGAGATAGATCAAGGCGCTTAATTGGACTTTCACAAAGCACATACCTTGATAAAGTTTTGAAGAAGTTCAAAATGGATCGAGCAAAGAAAGGTTTTTGCCTGTAGTACAAGGTGTAAGATTGAGTCGACTCAATGCCCGACCACAGCAGAAGATAGAGAAAATGAAAATGTTCCTATGCTTCAGCCATAGGCTCTATCATGTATGCAATGTTGTGTACCAGACACGACGTATGCTTAGCTGTAAGCTTGGCGGGAAGGTACCAAAGTAATCGAGAGTGGATCATGGACAGCGGTCAAGAACATCTGAAATACGAAAAGGACTAAGGATATGTTTCTCGTATATGGAGGTGACAAAGAGCTAGTCGTAAATGGTTACGTCGATGCAAGCTTTGACACTGATCCGGATGATTCTAAATCGCAAACCGGATCGTGTTTTTATTAAGCGGTGGAGCTGTCGGTTGGTGCAGTTCTAAACAAAGCGTCGTGGCGGGATCTACATGTGAAGCGGAGTACATAGCTGCTTGGAAGCAGCAAATGAAGGAGTCTGGATGAAAGAGTTCATTTCCGATCTAGGTGTCATACCTAGTGCATCGGGACCAATGAAGATCTTCTGTGACAATCTTGGTGCAATTGCCTTGGCAAAGGAATCCAGATTTCACAAGAGGACCAAGCACATCAAGAGGCGCTTCAATTCCATTGGGACCAAGTCCAAGTGGGAGACATAGAGATTTGCAAAATACATACGGATCTGAACGTTGCAGACCGTTAACTAAGCCTCTTCCACGAGCAAAACATGATCAGCACCAAGACTCCATGGGTGTTAGAATCATTCTTGTGTAATCTAGATTATTGACTCTAGTGCAAGTGGGAGATGAAGGAAATATGCCCTAGAGGCAATAATAAAGTTATTATTTATTTCCTTATATCATGATAAATGTTTATTATTCATGCTAGAATTGTATTAACCGGAAACATAATACATGTGTGAATACATAGACAAGCAGATAGTCACTAGTATGCCTCTACTAGACTAGCTCATTAATCAAAGATGGTTATGTTTCCTAACCATAGACATGTGTTGTCATTTGATTAATGGGATCACATCATTAGGAGAATGATGTGATTGACTTGACCCATTTCGTTAGCTTAGCACTTGATCGTTTAGTATGTTGCTTATGCTATCTTCATGACTTATACAAAGTTCCTGCAACTATGAGATTATGCAACTCCGTTTACGGAGGAACACTTTGTGTGCTACCAAACGTCACTGGCGTAACTGGGTGATTATAAAGGTACTCTACAAGTGTCTCCAAAAGTATATGTTGAGTTGGCATGAATCGAGATTAGGTTTTGTCACTCCGATTGTCGGAGAGGTATCTCTGGGCCTTCTCGGTAATACACATCACATAAGCCTTGCAAGCATTGCAACTAATGAGTTAGTTGTGAGATGATGTATTACGGAACGAGTAAAGAGACTTACCGGTAACGAGATTGAACTAGGTATTGGATACCGACGATCGAATCTCGGGTAAGTAACATACCGATGACAAAGGAACAACGTATGTTGTTATGCGGTTTGACCGATAAAGATCTTCGTAGAATATGTAGGAACCAATATGGGCATCCAGGTTCCGCTATTGGTTATTGACCGAGAATGGTTCTAGGTCATGTCTACATAGTTCTCGAACCCGTAGGGTCCGCACGCTTAACGCTTCGATGACAGTTCATTATGAGTTTATAAGTATTGATGTACGAAGGTAGTTCGAGTCCGGATGTGATCACGGACATGACGAGGAGTCTCGAAATGGTCGAGACATAAAGATTGATATATTGAAGCCTACATTTGGACATCGGAAGGTTCGAGTGAAATCGAATTTACCGAGATACAGGGAGGTTACGGAACCCCGGGAGGTCTATGGGCCTTAATGGGCCATAAGAGAGAAGAGGAAGGGCCGGCCAGGCTGGCGCGCCCCCTCCCCTCTAGTCCGAATAGGACAAGGAGAGGCGGCGCCTTTCCTCTTCCTCCTCCAATCCTAATCCAACTAGGAGAGAGTCCTACTCGGTGGGAGTAGGACTCCTCCAGCGCCTCCCAAGGCTGGCCGCACCCCTTGACTCCTTTATATCTGAGGGCAGGGGCACCCATGACACACAAGTTGATCTACGGATCTTTCCTTAGCCGTGTCGGTGCCCCTTCCACCATATTCCACTTGGTCATATCGTCGCGGAGCTTAGCGAAGCCCTGCGCCGAGAAGTCATATCGTCGCGGAGCTTAAGGCGAAGCCCTGCGTCGGTGGAACATCATCATCGTCCACCACGCCGTCGTCTTGTGGAACTCATCCCGACACTTTGCTGGATCGGTCCGGGATCGTCATCGAGCTGAGCGTGTCTTGAACACGGAGGTGCCGTGACGTTCGGTACTTGGATCGGTCGGATCGTGAAGGCGTCGACTACATCAACCGCGTTGTTATAACGCTTCCGCTTTCGGTCTCACGAGTGCGTGGACGGATACTCTCCCCTCTCGTTGCTATGCCATCACCATGGTCTTGCGTGATCGTAGGAAATTTTTTGAAATTACTACGTTCCCCAACAGGGGAGACTATCATTTGAAGCACAAGAGCAAGGAGTTCATCATCAACGCACCATTTGTTACTTCTTGGAGAGTGGTGTCTCCTAGATTGGCTAGGTGTCACTTGGGAGCCTCCGACAAGATTGTGGAGTTGAACCAAGGAGTTTGTAAGGGCAAGGAGATCGCCTACTTCGTGAAGATCTACCGCTAGTGAGGCAAGTCCTTCGTGGGCGATGGCCATGGTGGGATAGACAAGGTTGCTTCTTCGTGGACCCTTCGTGGGTGGAGCCCTCCGTGGACTCGCGCAGCCGTTACCCTTCGTGGGTTGAAGTCTCCATCAACGTGGATGTACGATAGCACCACCTATCGGAACCATGCCAAAAACATCCGTATCTCCAATTGCGTTTGAATCCTCCAAACCTTTCCCCCTACTTTCTTGCAAGTTGCATGCTTTAATTTCCGCTGCCTATACACTCTTTGCATGCTTGCTTGAATTGTGTGATGATTGCTTGACTTGTCCTAAAATAGCTAAAATCTACCAAACTCTAAAATTGGGAAAAGGTTAAGTTTTTATTGGTCAAGTAGTCTAATCACCCCCCCCCCTCTAGACATACGTCAAGGTCCTACAAACTTCCCTCGCGAGGCTGGTCCTGCCAGCGGTCCTCGCGAGGTCTGTCACGCCATCCTTGGCAAGGGCCACGGTCTTCCCAGCGTCCTGCGCCTCTTCCTCCTCCTCGGCTGTAGCCCCGATCATTGCGCTCGGGCGTCGCCGACACGCCTTCTCGCACGGCCCCGAGCTCCCGGCATTCGTTGGTGTTGTGGGTGTGGAGGTCGTGGTATCGTGAGACCGGCTGCCTTTGGATGACTCGGGCTGATCCTGCCTCGCTTGGTGTGCGGTTACGCATGAGCACGGCAGCCCCCTTGCGCTTCACGTCCTTGACCTTGGGCTTCTTCTCTTCTGGATCGGCAGCCGGAAGCTCGAGGAGGGAGAGGCGCCCTTCCTCAGCCCTGGCGCATTTGGTCGCCAAGTTGAACAGCTCCAGGGATGTGCACAGGTCTTCATGCATTGCTAGCTCCTCCTTCATCTTGATGTCACGCACGCCATCGGAGAAGGCTGAGATGATGGCTTCCTCAGTCACCTTGGGGATCTTGAGGCGGGCGTTGTTGAAGCGCTGGATGTACTTCTGCAGGGTCTCCCCTGGCTCCTGCTTGATGCGGCGCATGTCGCTCACGGCTGGAGGCCGATCGCGAGTGCCTTGGAAGTTGGCGATGAAGCGGGTGCGCATCTCGTCCCAGGAGGAGATCGTGCCGGGAGCCAGGTTCAGGAGCCAGGTTCGATCTCCGTCCTTGAGCGCCATGGGAAACCAATTCGCCATGACCTTTTCGTCCCCGTTGGCGGCTTCGATGCCCAGCTCGTAGAGTTGAAGGAACTCCGCGGGGTAGGCAGTGCCGTCCTAGCGAGGAGGCAGGTCTGGCTTGAACTTGCCGGGCCATGCGACGCTACGTAGCTCGGCGGTGAAGGCGCGACAGCCTGCAGTGGCCACCGAGGCTCTCTGCTGATGCGGAGCTTGCTCTTGTGGATTCCCGCGCACCGTTGCCTGGAGCAGCGCGGGGTCTTGACGCGGTGGCGCTGGAGCGCGATCGCGGTGCTCCGGTGCTGGGAGCATGCGAGCACCTTCTTGGGGACGAGGGATCTCTGGCAGCTCCTTTCTTGTTGCTTGGCGCCGGATCACGGAGGGTCTCGGCCGGGGCCACACCTTGGATCCAGGCGCCTTCTTGGGGAGGAGGTGGCGGGGGCACCTCCGGCTCCCTGCCTCCAGCTGAGGTGAAGGGCGAGGCAGCAGCAGGGGCGGCACGGGGAGCCCCTGCGGCGCGGACGAGCTTCGGCGGCGGCGCCGAGCCTCCTCGTGAGACGTCGTCGGCAGGCGGTAGCGCAGAGAGCTCGTTTGCGCGATGGCGCGGCTCGAGCCTCCATGGGGCCTTGATGCTTGTGGGACGAAGAACCAGCGAAGGCGGCGAAGAGTAGCGGTGCGTCCTTCTCGCCTCATCAGCGGATGCAGGGGCGAGGCTCGCTGCTCGTTCCCGCCGGGCGGTGGCGGCGTTAGCGGCGGCGGCGGGAACAGCGGGGTGTCCGCCGACGGAGCCATCTGGCGACTCGGCGGCGCAAGCAGCCCGGTGCTCGGCGGCGTCGACCATGGACACTGTGAAGATCACACGCGGCCAGCGGAAGAAAGATTCCGGCGCACCTACAGCGCGCCAAATGTCGGATTTTGATTCAGCGAGACCCTTGAGGTTCGAACTCTAGGGTGCGACGGAGATCTTTCCCTACCAGCTCACACGTTAATGGTTGGCAAGGGATCTAAACTAGGAGCGATAAACAGCACAAGAGACACAAGATTTATATGGTTCGGGCCACCGTTGTGGTGTAATACCCTACTCAAAGTGTGTGGTGTGGTGGATTGCCTCCGGGGCTGATGAAGAACAATACAAAGGAAGAACAGCCTCGCGAGGCTGTTCTTGAGCTGGTGCGATGGACTACTTGGATGAGTCCGGTCGCTTCTCTCTCTCTCTCTCTCTCTCTCTCTCTCTCTCTCTCTCTCTCTCTCTCTCTCTCTCTCTCTCTCTCTCTCTCTCTCTCTCTCTCTCTCTCTCTCTCTCTCTCTCTCTCTCTCTCTCTCTCTCTCTCTCTCTGGTGGGGGTTACCTGTCCCCTCTCTGTGGTGGCTAGTCCTATTTATAGAGGGAGGCCCAGGCCTCTTCCCAAATAATGAGCAGGAAGGGCGCCAACAATTGGCCATTTTGAAGGGAACATCTAGTACACTTATCTCGACTAAAGTTGGTCTTGGCTGCCAAAGGCTCGGCGGTGGCGTCGTCCTGGCTCCACGATGACCTCCGTCTGCCAGCGCCGCTGGTCTTGGTCTTGTTGCACCAAGCGGTAACCTTTGTCCGATGCCTTGGCACATGCTTGCCTCCTTTGCACCAAAGGGGAAGCGAGGACAACTGCAGCAGTGGCGCCCACCGATCTCGATCGTCATGGCTTGCGTCACGGGCACCCTCGTGAGGTACCTCGCCTTGATCTCTCCGCCTCCTCGTGAGCACGCTTTGACGAGGCTGCTCTGAGGAAGGTTCTGTCGTCCGCCCAGCAATCTTGCCCCTCGCGAGGGTCTTGGGCTTGAGCTGATGAAGTTGGGCCGCGCTGGGCCCCCACTTGAGCCATGCCGCAGGCCGCAGGCAGGCAAGTCTGGGGACCCCCGTTCACAGAACGCCGACAGTTGGATTGACCTGATTTGATGGTCGGGATTTGTTGGATTTGTTCCTTTGGGTCCTTTTATATTGATATATATAGATATAAGTTGATATTTTTCAATATTAATTTGGTCAAATTTTGCATAGTTTGACTTCAAACGAATCTTATATGCGGAGTAAAAAGAAAACAGATGGAGTAGTTTGGAGCCGGATCTCTGTTGTAGTGTATAACCGGGGAGAGGAAATGTTTAGCCAAAGTAAACTTGACATTGCCCCGGATTCTAACTACCCAGATGGATTTGCTACCTATATTGCCCTTCAAGTGAGTTCCAGATGTGACAGGGTAGCAGTAGACATACCAGCTAGAAATGGACATGATATACTTTTAGTAAGTGAGACTACACTTTGATTTCCAACAGAAATTTGGAAACGGTCCTAGCTTGGAACTTGAAGATTCTATCACGCACGAATCCTGCTGCTTTAGGGCTTAGGTGATGCATTATCTTCTCTCTTTTTTTCATTTTTGAAACGGAGGCAAAAGTTTTTATGTTTTACTTTGGAGTCGGATGTCTGTTGTTCGTGTATAGCCGACGGAGAGAGGAAGCGTTTAGCCAAAGTAAACTTCAGCGTGAAGCATGGTTGAGAAAGACAAATGAATAAAATAAGCAATTAGACACCACTGCCTACGGCAGGGTAAAATGTCATTGTCAAATTCCACTCTGAAATCATTCATGGAGGGTATGAGCTGATGTTTCTTCCCAACGGTTCAACATCAACCAAACCAGATGGTACTACGTGCGTGAGATTCTGAGTAGATGCAGCAGCGCCAGGCTAGGACTTTCTGGCCGATATTGACAGTGATGTGCCTCACATTTCCAATGCCAAACAGCCATATGCTTTGAAATATCCTACATAGCAATTGCCTTTTGATCAGGCCACGAAAAAGAGAAAAAGTGCCCAAGTTGAGAATAAAAAGGCGGAGGGGAGCACCTCATTTGATTGCCGGACAAGAGAATTTCTGCAACAAATTCAGAGCCTGTCTACAGGTAGCACCTTCAGCTAGACAGTGAGCCTGAAATAACTTCTTTTTTTATTACAACAAACATATATAGGATACAAGAAAGCATATCTGTACATTCACTTCTCCTTTTAATCTTATTACAAATACAAACAAGAACATGTTGGGGAATATATAAAGTTACAAAGCAAGCATGTATACAACTGACCCATCTACAAATCATAAACAAGTATAACTAGCTGGTATGTATTATACTGCATTTGCGTCAATTTTGGCAATTCCATTTTTGCTGTGTCGTGTGAGAAATTGAAATTCCTTGTATCTGTGGGAAAAACTGCAAATGATGCTACCGTTGTAGTATTTGACAGCATGAATGTTTGGAGCGATATGAATTCATGCAATCCTTTGCCAGGATAAATTCACCGCGACAACTCAGTAGCGAGGGTCCACAGTCTATTCTTCCCTTTTAAACTGCAAGACCCCGATCTGCCCCTGTTTAATGTTGCCAAGGTCTGTTCTTGTATGCGAAGCTTGATTGCTAGACATGCTATTCGGCCCTTTCTGTTGTGACCGGTTGGAATTTCCTCCATTCTGGTTGCAGCCTCTACCAACCGGTGGTTCGTGGTTATGTTTTCCTTCATAAGTTGTGATGACAGCCTTTGGGTCTGACGAGGCCCTCTCAATGTGCTTCCTAACATTGCACCCAGCAAGCGTGCACTTGTAATAACTCCTATAATTAGAGAGTGAGATCATGTAGGTTAAACATGAAAAAGGTAAAGCACTAACCACATGCATTGCATGTAAACTGAGTATGGAGCTAGCCTATGACCAAATGGTCCGATTAAGTCAACAGGAAGCGCATAAACAGGAAAGTATTTTCTACACAAATGATTATGCTTCAGACACAATTGTACATTTGGATGCAGTGATGTTGTTTCGCCTTTCGGGAAAATGTCATTTCACAAAACTAGAGTAAGTCATGAGGATGTTCCTTTCACTTTTGAGTGTCTTCTGTTATCCACTACATCAATGAACAGCGACTTCTACTGTATTTGCTTTCTCTCTTCACTTTTGTTATCTACCTTTTGCGCAGCTACAGTTGTTCTTTTTTGGGGGGTATACGAGCATTTATAGCACATATTTCACGAGCTGTATTTCTGATCATCTCAAAGTGAGGGATGATGATCTTGAGTAAAGCTCAGGTCTTTCCATGATATCATTCTATTGGAGGTATCACAGAAATGCCAAATAATTCATCGAAGCAATTAGGATTATTTTGCAATTTAAGTAACAAACTGACACCTACTCCCTCCGTTTCTAAATATAAGTCTTTTTAGATATTTCTATATGGACTACATAGATATGTATATAGACATACTTTAGATTGTAGATTAACTCATTTTGCTCCGTATGTAGTCTATATTGGAATCTCTAAAAAGACTTATATTTAGGAACGGAGGGAGTAGTATGGATGCAATAGCATGGGCCAGACAAATAAGAAAACTTATGATTCAGTATTTAGTGAAATATAATTGTGTCAGAGGTTATGCCCTGAGTACAATACGAATGTTGGAAAACAATGGCAGTGCTTCTACTCAGGAGAGCCATGAGTATGATGAAACCTACGAGCTCAGCAGGATAATACCAACCATGTCAAATTTGGTAAAAGCCTGACACTGGCCCAGGTTTTGACCAAGCAAGTTCTTTACACTCCCCCCAAATACTGCAGTTGACAGGATAAACTCCGGTCTATCTTTTATTTTGGTTCAGCTGACTCCCCAAAAGCTTCAATACCATTTACTTAACCCCCTAGCTATGCTTTAGACCTATGGTGTTGCTAACATAGACGAACGGAACATAGTGTGCCTGCACAGCAGCCATGTGGCCAATTTTTACCACGTAACATCACACGTAGACAATGAAATCATCAACTGCAGCAGTGTAGCGTCAATTTGAACTCATGTCCTACAACTCTGGCAGACTGCGACCACCCCCTTCCTTCTATTCTGAAGATGCTCCAGCGGATGTAAGGCCCCACACCACTGCCAAACTGGTCGCTGCAGCACAAGAGGGATGTGGGAGGAGAGACGAGAATAGATGGTGCCGCATGGACTTCGAA
Organism: Aegilops longissima; assembly: GCA_021605205.1. Classification (NCBI taxonomy): domain Eukaryota; kingdom Viridiplantae; phylum Streptophyta; class Magnoliopsida; order Poales; family Poaceae; genus Aegilops; species Aegilops longissima. The sequence continues at coordinate 43,963 of JAHIAM010005112.1, forward strand.
ATGGTGATGTGAACGTAGCATTGCACATGACCTCTCTCTTATGTACACATTGCACTCCTTTTTATCTTTTTCTCTTATGTACACATTGCTGATGTAGCATTGCATAACCTGTTTTTTTATTTTAACATTTCTGGCTATAGTCATTTTAGATATCGACCCAAGTCTATTCTAGTGATGTGCCTTCAGGTAATACCTAGTGAAAATGACTAAGGAATCATGCTACATGAAATGAGGTATGAATTCTTGCTTTAGTGAAGTTAACTTGTGTCCCATACCTTCCGACCTGTTTGGGTAAATGAAGAATGCAAGGTTGGACAAGAATAAATAACCTAAAATTTCTGAAGGCATGCATCGGATCATATATAATACTCCATTGCAAAATACTTGTCGTGGTTTTTGTCGTGGAACGGAAGGAGTAGTGAATATAGGTGATGAATCTATACCAATATAAAAAGACCCAAAGGAGCAAATTCAACTAATCTTGGCCATCAAATCATGTCAATCCAACGACACCTAGACTGCTCCAATGGCGAGCGCTCAACATGTTTAGCGTGCAATTAATATTATACCAAATATAGCACTAACCACATAATTAACACACAAATAATGTCATCCCTAATCTCCGCGTGCAATCAATATACTACCTAATATTAACGTGCATTGCATGTACACATTTACTAGTACCTCAAATAACAGAACACGTGAAGTTGAATTAGGGACTTAGGGTGCATGGCCCATGGGTTGTGATTTTTCTTTTTGACTAAAGTGGGACGTGATTTATGGGCTATATGTTATTTCAGTAAACAACTAACAGTGGGAAGTGTAAGGAAAAACCTTGGATGAGGATTTCCTTTGACCACCTTCTGCCCATACTTGCGCCATCTATAACCATCATCCAAAAGGTCAACCTCACTGGTTGTTTGTACAATGATCTTAGACTCTGTCAGGGCCTTCTGTGAAGAAATTTGTATATTCCTACACAATGGAAGAATAAATTTTAATAACGCAACTATCTAATCAAAGAGTGGAGTGGTAATTGTCAGCTAAAGGCACCTTCTTTTGCAGTCATTCTCTCTATCATCAACTTCATTTGGCCGAGATTCACCATCATCCTTATCATCTCCATCACTTAGACCAGATAACTGCTCAGACATTCCATATACAGCTTCCTGATCTCTCCTAACACCTGACAAACCAGATGCTGTATCATTGGATTGTTCATTTTGCTCGGCTGCTGAAGAGCTGCCATCTTTGCCCGCTTATTTGGTGGGCGTTGGTGATTGTGTTTTCCTTATATATTATTTCAGATATTTGGCCATCTTCTGCGTGCTCTACTTTTTCTTCACAGGACAACTGGGATGAGTACATTTGTAGTAGCTCCTTGGGCAATCACTGCCCTTCACCACCTTCTGACCATACTTCCGCCAATTATAGCCATCATCAGCAGGCTTATCAACTGGGGCAGGAACTTGGTACCTGTGAGAAGCCTCAGCAGATTGGAAGGCTGCATGCTCATTGTTCAATATGGTTGTCGCCATCTCTGACATCTCAGCCACATTTGCTGCAGAGCTCATATTCTGTAGAGCTCCAGATGATGTTGCAGCTGCTGAAAGCGATGGCTGTTCAGTGTGATCGAACATTCTGTGTGGAGAATGGCTTGCTTGGGCTGTGACTTGGGCAAGAGCCTGTTGATGCGACATGCCGAAACCCCCCTGTAAAATTAAGTAAAATATCAAATTTTTTTATTGACAACTAAAACTGATACTCCAGACTTGAGGAAAGTGCAGAATGAAATGATATAAGAGTTGACTGTTCTTCACGATGAAATGGTGAATTATATATCATGCTGATAGTGAATGTGCTAAAATTGAGAACTTGTACAAAAAAAGCAAAAATTTGAAGTACACAACGTCCAAGTGGAACAACTACACTCAACCCGTGTCAGCCATTGTGAACAACGAACACTAAATATATGAAGTACCCGTGCTACGACAATGGTTCTGCTCTCCAAGAAAAATGGGCGATTAATATAATCACTGGAAGGATCCTATCAGTTACCAACAGGTTAGGACCATCAAAAGTTAGAAGCTAACGATGACGTCTCACCGGGACTTTGTCTTGTCCCATCGGTATCAAGTATCAACCTATGATGCCAACTTGTAATTGCATCATACTAGGGATAGGCTAGTAGTACAATTATTGATACTGGCACAGAAATGTGACGAATCATTATTTCTCATTTGCAGGTTAAGGTTCTTCATTGCACCAGAGTGCCGCAGATATAAGGTAAAGTACCTTTATGCATTATCTATATGGGGCAGATAAGTAAACTGCATGTTGCCACCTCACCAAAAGTAGTAGAGCAAATGTGAAATTGTAACATCTAGAAGCTCCAGCTTCCTAATACATACTACTCCTCCATCCCATAATATAAGATCGTTTTCAAGCTATGTTAGCTTAAAAATGATCTTATATTGTGGGACAGAGGTAATAGTATCTTAAAACACCATGGAAGATGAGTACAGAATTCTCAGATTTGCACTCACGTCATGACAGAAGAAATGAACAGGAAGCTTAACGAACCGACGACGCCCATCAAGGTCGAATTAACAGCTCTACAAGGCAATGAACGGGAAACATGCTTTACGACTTGGTACAATCTAAGAACCTGCTGTAGTGATGGCCATTAGCCTCGGAGAGGGAGGAACCAAGAGCTAAAATCCAATCTCGGCAGCAAAAGTGTATGAACTGGAGTAGGTACCATGGCCGGCGAGAAGATTAGGCCGGGGAGTCGAAAAGCCGGAGGGCTGAGGCCGGGAGGCACGGTGAAAACAGCTGCGCCGGCCGGCGGTGCCACAGACAGCGCCGGCCCTGCCCTGGCGACCCGCCTCTCCTCTCTCCTGCTGCTGCTGCTGCTGCTGCTGATGCGGAGGCGGTTGCGAGAGGGAGCCGATGAGGAGCTGGGTGAAGCTGGTGGCCCCGCGCCAGACGAGGCACCGCTGCCGCCGCCGCCGCCGCCGGCGTCGGCGTCGGCGTCGGAGGGAAGAGCGCGGAGGCGAGGGTGAGCGGGCCGGGGCTGGCGTCGCCGGTGCCGGAGAAGAGCGACTCCCGGTGGAGCGCAGGGGGCAGGGACAGACGCGGGCGCGGCGGCGGGGGCAGGCGCGCGGACATGGTCGCGGGAGCCGAGAGAGAGAGAGAGAGAAACGGAAGGGATTGATTTGATCCCCGTCTTGGTTCCTGGCGTTGACTTCGGTTGGAGGCTCTGGTTTTGTGCTACCCTTGACCTTTTTTGTTCCTCAAGGAAGAAGAGACGGAGGGAAATTGGATTTTTTGTTCTTTGTTTCGCGCCCTTCACAAAAAAAATTGTGGGAGCTCAAGCTATCAAGTAAAAAAAAAAGTCAAAAAAAATGTCTAAGCTTGTTTCTCTCCATTCTTCGGTGATTTTGCTTTTGACACATAGTAATTTTTAAGTTTTTGCACAAAAAGCAACACAGTTATGTCCTGCCTTACGACCAAACGTAAAAGGATTAAACATGCGAAACAATATGAGTTCTTCTTTTTCTTTGAGAAAACATAATACAACCCTTTAAGAGTCGCGCAAAGAGCGGTCGCTCGCGCGTGCCACGTCTCATAGGTACGACAAAGAAAAAAAAAACTGATTGCTTTGTATCGCTAGAAAGATAAAAGGAAAAGAGGAGTGACTGGTCAGGCGCGTTCTCTTCCTCGAGCGGACCTAGGGCCGCCGCCGTCCGCACATCCCAGGCTCCCAGCTCCCACGGCGCCCGCTCCTCCGTCGAGAGGACAGGAACATGGTGGCGGCTGCCGGTGGAGAGGGGGCGTCCGGGTCAACGAGACGTCGCGGCACGAGGTGAATCGGCGGCAAGCCCAGCGCCAGCGCTACGCGCTGCCTCTCCGACTCCTCACTCCGTCCTCGTCCACGATGGCCGCCGCCGCCCTCACCTGCGCTCGTGTCCTCTTCATCTCCGGCCGCGAGCTCCACCCCGTCCAGCCTCATCTCCCCAGATCTTCTTGGTTTTGGTCCGGGAGCATACGGGTGCGGATCAAAGCGTTGATGGACAGGTTCGTGAAGGAGCTGCGAAAGCGTGGGCGTGGACATCCAGGATCGCATCATGAAGGAGCGGAGATGCCGGCTACATCGAGGCAAAGCGAGGTCGCCGAGAGGAGGCCATTTGGAAGGCCGAGCTCTCTGCCATGTAGTAATGTCGAAACCCGTCCATGTCTTATTGCCGTCTCCTTTTCATCGAGACCGATTCATGTGCGTGTTTATACCACGGTGTTGATTCATTTGATGGTGTCGATGGCATGATGCCTTGATGAGGATCGATTCTTGAATTCAGTGCATTCAAAGTATATATATTAAATTTACATTTCCACTACCGGTAAACCATGTTGTCGTCAATCTCGATGTGTAGAGTTGTGAGAGAAGATTTAGTGTTGTGATGGTCACACTCTCCTTGAATAATGTTTGTGCTTTGCGGTCCTACTCCTTCGGTGAAAGCATTTTAGGACCTTGGTGAGTTCTTCACTTTTTCTATTAGCGATTGCTAGATTTAGTGGGTTTAAGCGATATTGGAAAAATGATCTTGATATAGTGAGTTTAAGCTGGTATTTGAAAAGTTTGAAGGGTTGTGACTTGGGCACAACATGCATTTTCTTGCTGTGGTACAACTTTGGGCTCAAAACATCATTTTCATCTAATGCTTCAATTAAACCTCTTTTTTAGTCTACTCTCTTAACCTCATTTCTTTAAACTCTCTTTTGAAATAGTTTGAACTAATGATTCAAGAAAATTTCAAAACCTATTGCACTTGTTCAGTCCATAGATCAAACTTCACAAAACATAGACCTGAGACTAATCAACTCATAAGTTGCACGCTATCCTGCCTCCCCTTCCCTCGAGACCGCTCGCCACACAGCCTAATAGTCGGCCCTAATCCGGAAGGATTCCATTTTTTTTTTTTTTCGTAAAGCGTTTACTTTTGTGTTTTATAATTCCGGTGCCAGTGGGTTCAATTTAAGGTACTCTTTAGATCTGAAGTTTGTCTTTGGAGTTGTTGTTGGTTCATTCATATTAGATTCGATCTTGCCTCTGAATTTTGGTTACGCAAGTCTTTAGACCTCTTATCTTTGCTATGACTAGATTATAGGAGAATTTTCTGAAAAATAGATAGAGAGGTTGTATATCTGATCCAGCAAGTTGCGAGGATGATCTTGAGAGTTTTCAAACACCATTAGGTTATTAGCAATCTTTTGTCAATATTTGCCATTGTTGGATATTCACGAAATTCAGGAATGTATGTTGTCAAAAGATTTTAAACCCTTGGTCATCGGGTTGTGATCATATTATCCTTTGTTATCCATTTGGAGCTATTGTTGAATATTATTGTGAGTGTTTTGCTATTTTGGATTGTCTTCTAATATTTGTTGTTTGAGCTGTTGTGCTTGTTAGTGGAATAATGTCTAGAATTATGCTGATTGGGGTGCATCAGAGAACTGTATTATAAAAGACTAAACGCCTGGAAATTAGTATTGATGGAGACCATTTAATATTTAATATCTCTGTAGGGAGGTTGCTCTGAGGAGAACAGAATGGAGTTGCACCCACCAAAATGCTCAATTGGACACATGCTTCCAAACGTGTAAACAATAGTTATATGACCCTCGATCGGTATCACGATCGTGAATCCTCTCCTGGCCGTTGTTTCAATTTTTTTTACAAAAGTCTTCGAACCTTTTTAGTACGTCAATTTTGGAGTGAAACTCAATAAATATCTTGTTCTTTTAGCTATGTACTCAGTTGTATCAAGCGATGATTCTTCCCATTCGGTGAGAAGGATGATTACGAGGTCGTCAGGAAAGTAGGCGATGGGAAATACGTGTGAAGTCATAAGGCGTTTAAATCACTAAAGTAGTGACCTAAACACTCTTATATTTCTTTGACGGTAGTAGTCGCTTGACTCACAAACACAAAGTAATGCGACTTACTTACTCATCTGCTTCTTTAAACTATTGGGACTCACTAAAGAATTTGCAGCGACAACATTGTTGGAAATATGCCCTAGAGGCAATAATAAAAGGATTATTATTATATTTCCTTGTTCATGATAATTGTCTTTTATTCATGCTATAATTGTATTATCCGGAAACCGTAATACACGTGTTAATACATAGACCACAACATGTCCCTAGTGAGCCTCTAGTTGACTAGCTCGTTGATCAACAGATAGTCATGGTTTCCTGACTATGGACATTGGATGTCATTGATAACGGGATCACATCATTAGGAGAATGATGTGATGGACAAAGACAATCCTAAGCATAGCACAAGATCGTGTAGTTCGTTTGCTAGAACTTTTCCAATGTCAAGTATCTTTTCCTTAGACCATGAGATCGTGTAACTCCCGGATACCGTAGGAGTGCTTTGGGTGTACCAAGCGTCTGGCAATAGCTCGGGTGACTATAAAGGTATGCTACGGGTATATCCGAAAGTGTACATTGGGTTGACACGGATCGAGGTAGGATTTGTCACTCCGTATGGCGGAGAGGTATCATTGGGCCCACTCGGTAATGCATCATCATAATGAGCTCAAAGTGACCAAGTGTGCGGTCACGGGATCATGCATTACTGTGCGAGTAAAGTGACTTGTCGGTAATGAGATTGAGCGAGGTATTGGGATACCGACGATCGAATCTCGGGCAAGTAACATACCGATTGACAAAGGGAATTGTATGCGGGTTGCTTGAATCCTCGACATCATGGTTCATCCGATGAGATCATCGAGGAGCATGTAGGAGCCAACATGGGTATCCAGATCCGTTGTTGGTTATTGACGGAGAGCCGTCTCGGTCATGTCTACGTGTCTCCGAACCCGTAGGGTCTACACATAAGGTTCGGTGGCGCTAGGGTTGTAGAGATATAAGTATGCAGCAAACCAAAAGTTGTTGAGTCTGGATGAGATCCGGACATCACGAGGAGTTCGTAATGGTCGGAGGTAAAGAATTATATATGGGAAGTCGAGTTTGACCCAAGGAAAGTTTGGGGTCACGGTATTGTCTGGGACCATAGGAAGGGTCCCGAGGTCCACCAGTGGGGCCACCTATCTGGAGGGCCCCATGGGCTGAAGTGGGAGGAACCAGCCCTGGTGGGCTGGTGCCCCCGGGGCCCTCTGCGCCTAGGGTTGGGAACCCTAGGGGAGGCGCCTCCACTTGCCTTGGGGGCAAGTTTCCCCCTTGATGCCGCCGCCCTAGGAGATCCCATCTCCTAAAGCGGCGCCCCCAGGGTCCATATATAAAGAGGGGGTGGGAGGCAGCCGCACCACGACACTGGCGCCCCTTCCCCCTTGCTACACCTCTCCCTCCCGTAAGTCGCTCGGCGAAGCCTGCTGGGATCCTGCTGCATCCACCACCTGCCGTCGTCTTCTGCTGGATATTCATCAACCTCTCCTTCCCCTTGCTGGATCAAGAAGGAGGAGGCGTCCACGCTGACCGTCGTGTGTTGAGCGCGGAGGTGCCGTCCGTTCGGCGCTAGGATCTCCGGTGATTTGGATCACGCACGAGCACGACTCCCTCAAACCCGTTCTCTTGAGCGCTTCGCGTCACGATCTACAAGGGTATGTAGATGCACTCTTCTCTCTCGTTGCTAGATGAACTCATAGATTTATCTTGGTGAGCGTAGGAAAATTTTTATTTTATGCAACGTTCCCCAGCGGTGGCATCAAGAGCTAGGTCTGTCGTAGTTCTCTATTGCACGAGTAGAACACAAATCTGTTGTGGGCGTAGATGTTGTCAACTTTCTTGCCACTACTAGTCTTATTTTGCTTCAGCGGTATTGTGGGATGAAGCGGCCGGACCGACCTTACGTGCGCTTACGTGAGGCAGGTTCCACCGGTGACATGCACTAGTTGCATAAGGTGGCTAGCGGTGTCTGTCTCTCCCACTTTAGTTGGAGCGGATTCGATGAAAAGGGTCCTTATGAAGGGTAAATAGAAGTTGACAAATCACGTTGTGGTTTTTCGTAGGTAAGAAAAGCGTTCTTGCTAGAACCCTATTGCAGCCACGTAAAGATGCAACAACAATTAGAGGGCGTCTAACTTGTTTTTGCAACAATTGCTTTGTGATGTGATATGGCCAAAAGTTGTGATGAATGATGAATGATATATTGTGATGTATGAGATCATGTTCTTGTAATAGGAATCACGACTTGCATGTCGATGAGTATGACAACGGCAGAAGCCATAGGAGTTGTCTTAATTATTGTATGACCTGCGTGTCAATGAATTAACGCCATGTAATTACTTTACTTTATTGCTAAACCGTTAGCCATAGTAGTAGAAGTAATAGTTGGCGAGCAACTTCATGGAACACGATGATGGAGATCATGATGATGGAGATCATGGTGTCATGCGGTGTGAAGATGATCATGGAGCCCGAAGATGGAGATCAAAGGAGCTATATGATATTGGCCATATCATGTCACTACTATATAATTGCATGTGATGTTTATTATGTTTATGCATCTTGTTTACTTAGAGCGACGGTAGTAAATAAGAAGATCCTCATAATAATTTCAAGAAAGTGTTCCCCCTAATGTGCTGCTGTTGCTAAAGTTAAATCGTTTCAAAGCACCACGTGATGATCGGTGTGATAGATTCCTACGTTC
>JAHIAM010005113.1:0-27395 GCA_021605205.1 Aegilops longissima
TTCGGCCTCATAAACTTGCCTAAATAGTTGGTTTACTTATGCTTCACCTCCTGCCATGTTATCAATATTTAATATTGTTGAGTAGATTAAGCAGTGAACTAAATATTTGAATGTGGTGTTTAGTCAACATGCATCTTGTTACATGTTGAGCTCCATAACTTGTAGTTTTGCTTGTGCACTTTGCCATACCATGCATATTTAAACGGATATACATCATCCTTGGTTGTGCATCATGCCATGTTTATGTGATGTTTGTTTACCATGTTGTTTGTTTCTTTCCGGTTTGCTTCTCTCGTTAGCTTTGGTTTTGTTCCGGAGTTGTGAGTATCCGTTCGACTACATCCGTTTGTCTTCTTCATGGACTCGTTCTTCTTCCTAGCGGGATTTCAGGCAAGATGACCATTACCCTTGATATCACTTCTATCTTTGCTTGCTAGTTGTTCGCTCTATCGCTATGTTGCGCTACCTACCACTTGTTTATCATGCCTCCCACGTTGCCATGTCAAGCCTCTAATCATCCTTCCTAGCAAAACGTTGTTTGGCTAAGTTACCGCTTTTGCTCAGCCCCCTCTTATAGCGTTGCTAGTTGCAGGTGAAGTCGAAGCTGGTTCCATGTTGGAACATGGATATGTTGGGATATCACAATATATCTTATTTAATTAATGCATCTATATACTTGGTAAAGGGTGGAAGGTTCGGCCTTATCGCTGGTGTTTTGTTCCACTCTTGCCACCCTAGTTTCCGTCATACCGGTGTTATGTTCCTTGATTTTGTGTTCCTAACGCGGTTGGGGTTATGGGACCCCCTTGACAGTTTGCTTTGAATAAAACTCCTCCAACAAGGCCCAACCTTGGTTTTACATTTGCCTAACAACCTATACTTTTCCCTTGGGCCGGCCAACCCGAGGGTCATCTTTATTTTAACCCTCCCGGGCGAGTGCTTCTCTAAGTGTTGGTCCGAACCGGGCAACTGAGGGCCACCTCGAGGAAACTTGAGGGCTGGTTTTACTCGTAGCTTGTCTCATTCGATTGTGCCCTAAGAACAAGATATGTGCAGCTCCTATCGGGTTGTTAGCACGGTCGGGTGGTCTTGTTGGTCTTGTTTTACCCTTTGTCGAAATGTCTTGTAACATGAGATTACAGGGCGGTCGGGTCTTCCCGGGAGAAGGAAAATCCTTCGTTGATCGTGAGAGCTTGTGATGGGCTAAGTTGGGACACCACTGCAGGGTATAAACTTTCGAAAGTCATGCCCGCGATTATGTGGCAGATGGGAATTTGTTAATGTCCGTTCGTAGAGAACTTGACACTTGACTTAATTAAAATGCATCAACCGCGTGTGTAGTCGTGATGGTCCCTTTTCGGCGGAGTCTGGGAAGTGAACACGATTCTTGTGTTATGGTTGTGCGTAAGTAGTTATAGGATCACTTCTTGATCACTTCTAGCTTCACGACTGTCGGTGTCAAAACCGGCGGATCTCGGGTAGGGGGTCCCGAACTGTGCGTCTAGGCGGATGGTAACAGGAGACAAGGGACACGATGTTTTACCCGAGTTGGGCCTCTCGATGGAGATAAAACCCTACTCCTGCTTGATTAATATTGATGATATGGGTAGTACAAAAGTGGATCTACCATGAGATCGAGAGGCTAAACCTAGAAGCTAGCCTATGGTATGATTGTTGTTAGTCCTACGGACTAAAACCCTCCGGTTTATATAGACACGGATAGGGTTAGGGTTACAGTGGGATTTACGGTGGTAGGAGATCTACATATCTGTATCGCCAAGCTTGCCTTCCACGCCAAGGAAAGTCCCATCCGGACACGGGGACGAAGTCTTCAATCTTGTATCTTCATAGTCCGAGTCCGGCCAGCGGTGATAGTTGACTGTCCGGACACCCCTAATCAGGACTCCCTCGGCCCGAACCAGGCTTCAATGGCGGCGAGTCCGGTAGCGTGGGTGTCTTGACATTGCGGCGGGTTCTTCTCAAATTCCATATACTTGTCGAATAGTATCCACCACGATAAATGATCGCTCCTTGGCTTACGCGTAATAATGGCCATCTTCCGTGTTTGAATGAATCGAAAAGCAGGGTATTTTACACTTACCCCCTAGCTGCATAAATGAGCACGCCTATAAAGGGGCGAGGATCTAGACCTGAGCCACACCATCCCCCCTCCGAGCTTTCATCGGGCGCCTCGACAAAAATCCATTCCATCATGGGCGGTCGTAGCGGCTCCTCTCTCGCTCCCAGCCCTCAGCCTTGAAATTGGGAGAGATGCTCGATTCCGCATGGCGAGCTAGTGACACTCAAACCAAGGATTTCTTCCCGGCCTTCATGGTTACTGGTTCGAGCGGACTTGCCACCTATAAGAGGCGGAAAATGGCGGAGAGTGTCCCGATCCTCAAAGGAGGCGGGTATGCTTTGTCTCTTATCTAGTAAGAGGACTCGGTTTCCAATTCATCCGTTTCTCAGGGGCTCTTGAGTTCTCTGGCCTCGTTGCACCCTGCCACTGCCTCCATTTTGCACATCGCGGGCTTCGTGGCCCTTTGCGAACTGTTCTTGGCGGCGAGGCTCATTTTGCCTTTGTGGAAGAGATTATTCTGCCTTGTACCCGTTCTCATGAGGGTCAATATATCAAGTGGTGGAGCGAGCTATAGCGCATCACGGGACGGATATCTATCCGGAACCCGAAGAAGCGTCGAAGGCCAGCCGCCGGAATGGTTTTATATAGAAGGCGTCCGCTGCGTATCCTGTTGGATTGGTCTCCGGAGTTCAGCAATGCTCCTTTGAAAAGCGCTGAGTTGGCACCGCAGAGCTCCCGGAGGAAGGCAGCGAGGGCGTCCTTTTACGATGAGCGAATAAGATTGTTAGCTCATTCGGATGACCATGATCGGTGTCATGGCCACATGTATTATCACGGAAGTTGCGGCCGCTCCGTTATAGAGGCCACCCATGTGGGATTTCAATGGGGAGGCGATACCACCCGTCATGGCCGTAAGGGGCGGGATTGGTCACCGATCTGGTGAAGACCTTGTCCCGCTGTACAAGGGATAAGAGGAAGATTTTCTCCCGTCGGTCCATTGAGCGGATTTTCTATGAACAATCCTCGAAGTGGGTAGCGGACATTTCTTTTTGCACATCCGATCCGTATTCCATGGTGGGTATCTCATTTTGTGATTTTGGCGCGAGGAACTGCGCCGAGCCGTAAAGACATAAACAACCCGCCTCCACAACCCGAGGATCGGAAGGCTCCTCGATCCGGCCTCCCAAGAGGATCCGGACATATTGGTGGAGCTGATTGATGGGTATTTCTGGCGAGCATCGATAATGCCTTGGTTGCCATTACGGCCGATTACCGAATACTTCCAGCCTCACAGTGGCGAGACCGAGGTCCCAATACTCGATAATGACCCATCCGTGATTATTTTTGATCACCGTATACCCATGGTGTTTCACGGGGGTGCCTTGGCGGAGGCCGAGCCAGCGGACTAGCCAACAAGGGCAGCCTGCGGCCCGCGAGGCTAAAAAAGTGCGGTCCGGATCGAAGCGCCGCCGCGGTATGGGCGTCACCATATTCCCGGATTGATTCTGGAAGGCGTACTAACGTTGGTGCTCTTTTCGGAAATAGGCGCTTCGCGGGACTGTGTCAGGAGAGGTTATAATCGAGCCTCCGCCGGCCGGGCTCAAAGCGGAGTCGAAGAAGGAGGCGAGCACGAGGCGTCGTCGGATGCTCCTCCGACGGAGGATGCCGACAGTTGTCCGCCACCAACTCCGAGGTGGAAGTGCCATGAATCACAGAGCGCGCGCGGACAGTTCTTCGTGGCGCATGTTTCTCCCAAGAGGCATTGAATGCCTTCAATTCGGAGATCGCACCTCCGTGCCGCTCAAGATGGTCTAGCGAGCCACGGGCGGTATGTAAAGGACATACTGGTGAGAATTTGTGGTTATATATGCGAGTGGCCCGAGACTTAAAATAGTTAGAATAACTGATTTAAGGATCATTTGTTATCTGAGATATTACAAAAGAATACCCGCTGTCGGGAGCTTGAAGAATGCAAGGCCCAACTTGAGGCCGCCTTGGCGCTCTGAGAGACCACGAGACCCCCTCGGTAATATATGCTTCAAAATATAAGTAATTTGTGAAGTCTGGCGTGTGTATAAATCGACAATAATATTGCAGATGGCGCGGACTAGATCCGGACAAACAACAGCTCTTGCGCCGTTTGAAGGCGGCGAGAATGTGCTTACAAGGGTGAGGCAAGAAAAATAATCTCAAGATGCCAACACCCGGCTGGGTGAGGAAGCGAAGGATGTTAGTGCCCGGTATGCGACTCCGTGAAGGAGAATCGGCGACTTCGTCGCGGCATTTTATAGTAAGTGCTTGGCGAACTTTGAAAAAGAGTTGGCGAGGAAGTCAATTAACGAGTTATATGCGTAGTTATGCTCACGGGTGCGTCTGCGGAGAAATGCCGGTTCTATGGGTGACCTTCTTCGAGCTATTGCAAGCTGCATGAGCGAGTTTAGCGGTGATGAAAAGCGTTGCCGAGGCCTTGTGGCCATCTATCTCCTGCCGAAAGCCTTGCGAGCTTGCGGAGAAGCTTGAGGAGCATGGCGGCGCTTCCGACTATGTAAGATATCGGCTGTCGTCAAAGGCGCCCGGGAGGCTGGAGCCATGGCGAGCAGCAGTACGAAGGAGGACCCAAACCACATGGCGAGGTGGGACACTGGGGCCCAGCAGGAAGAGATCCTGTGAGCTTAGTATGCGGCCAAGTAGAGTTGGCATAAGTATTCCAGCAAGGCTATAAACTAGACAGCCTATTAGATGGCATTGAAGAGAATACAATCAGTCAATTTGACTATGTAATTTAAAATGACATGTAAATGCCTTCTAGCGGATTGTAGATCGTTTGTAAATAGCGGACCTTTTAAACTTCAACCTCGGGACCCAATAGTCAGGAGTGTGTCCGAATACCCTCGCGGTTATGTAAAAGCGGGGCATGCGTGGAGACCGAGGCGTAGGGGTCATGAGTGCTTTATCGGACAAGTGCCCAACTAGTTATGTTATATTACATGGTTAGTAGAAACATCTTCCGGGGAGAATAGTTCCGTTAGGGGTTCCTTTCCACTGGGAGGCATGCCCTAAAGTGCATGTCGGACTGCAGCGAGAAAAAGCATCTGGGGGCAGATAAATGAAAAATAAAAATCGTCTTTTAGTTCACCGACCGAATATTCCCTTAGAACGCTAGCTTCGGCTTCACCCGGTCCCGAGGTACCGTCCGGTGACCAGTGGTAACAATCGCGAGTGCTCCTTTACCACCTAGCGAACAATCGGGAACATAGGGGTAAGCCACGGGGCGAACAACCCAGCTTGGCCAAAACTTAAGTCATATCGATGCATATAATGGTGAATAAAAGGTACATGCGGAAGTGTGACACATGTGTTGGGCATAAAGCCCGTATAAATAAACACATTAAAAGCCCCGGAGTATAATGGCGCGGATAAGCGTGTCAAGTGTGTGCGAACAATGCATAAGCGAGCCTTTGGCAACCCGGAAAAAGGAGGAGAAGGAGATAAATAAAAGACAGCTTAAAGTACAAAATATAGGCGAAGGAAGGAGGCGAACTCGAGAATCGGCGCTAGGCGTAGAATCTTCGGAGCGGGCTGCGTTCCATGGGTTCGGCTCGAGTTAGTTATCCGATGCGTTTAGCAGAGCGGTACACTCCTCCATGATCGAGGACTTGAGTCGATGATGAAGGACCCTCCCATTTGGGCTTGAGTTTGTCCTTTTTCTTGTCCGTGAGGCGTAGAACTAGTTCGCCAACATTGTAGCTTTGGCCGTACTTACGTGCTTTGATATCTTGAGCCTGCTGTTGATAGAATGTGGAGCGAGCTTTTGCCACGTCACGCTCCTCCTCCAAAGGCATCCAAGTTGTCCTGCGATCGAGCTCGGCTTCTCTTTCTTTACATGCGCCGCGAGGTGAGTCATGAATTATGTCATGAGGCAAAACTGCCTCTGCGCCGTATACCATAAAAATGGTGTGAATCTAGTAGTGCGATTCGCGTGGTCCGCAGCCCCAGTCTGGTCGAGCTCCTCTACCCGGTCGTGTTGGATTCCTTGAGGACCGCACTAGCACAGGTTTAATGCCGCTCATGATTAGACCGTTTGCTCGCTCGACTTGACCGAATGGGCGGGGGTTTTAGCCGGGGGAGGGAATGGGCGGGGGTTTGGCCGGGGGAGGGAATGGGCGGGGTTTCCCTCCTCTTTCTTGTTTTTCTTTTCTTTTCTTTTCATTTTCTGTTTTTAGTCTATTTAAAATGCGAGCATTTTATAAAATTAGTGCACCCCACCATAATTAGGTTAGCTATTTTAGACAACCCTTGAACATTTTAGATTTTGTTTTGAAACTTTTTATCGTTTGTTTTAGTTTTGATTTTTTGTTTTAGAGCAGGTTCGAATCAAAGAGAGGTTTGCACACGATAACCGAGGTGATCACTTGTTGCATAACCATCAAGGCGTTACGGCGGTGTCGATTCAATAAATCGGTGGCCAAAAAAAGGGAAAGAATGAAAATTAAATGGAATAAATAAAATGAATAAAACTAATTAATTAATTAATTAATTAACTAATTAATTAAGTAATTAATTAATCTAATTAATCACGATTAATTAAACCTAATAATTAATTAACCTAATTAACTCACATTAATTAAACCTAATTAGGTTAATTAGTTAACAGAGGATGTGAGCAGGACCCACTGTCGAGGTTGACTCAGTCAACCACATGTTATTCTTGACGTCGGCATGACATCATCTTGGCGTCATAAACTCATTTTCGAATTAATTAAATAATTAAATAAATTCGAAATTATTAAAATCTTTTAAAATCATATCTTTTAATCCGTAACTTCGGTTAAAATAATTTCAACATGAAAGTTGCTCGAGCGGCGAGGCGAATCCGGATCGCGATCGTTAAGTCACCACACCTAACCTATCGAACCTGCAAACTTTCCTCTCCGGTTCATCATCGCATGGGCGTCCGGAACCGGAAAACTTCGGATGTTTCCCCCCATAACCGTGTGGCCTTGGGGTGATTACGCTCTGATAATCCCGCCAATGATCTCCGTCACCTCGATTCTTGTGGATAAACTTCGCGCTAGTTGAAACACATTAATTCAAATTCAAAATCAAGCAAACCATAAGATATTTTCGAATATTAAAACTAAAATATTGAATTGAACTAAATAATTCATAAGTAATTGTGGTGGTGAAACCACACTTTTATAAAATGTTTAGATACTCAAAAATGAATAAAAGCAGTTAGCAAATACAATTATTTAAGTGCTTTAAAATTAATAAACATTTTCAAAACTAATTTGTTATAAGTAATAAACTATTGTGGCGTTGGCATAATTTATAAAATCTATTTAGGTGCCACTTTAGTAAATTGCTAAAACTAAAATAAAATAGAAAAATAAAAGGTAAAATAAATAAAAGGAAAACAAGAAGAAGAATAAGAGAGACCCCCCCCTCATTTGGGCCACGGCCCGGCCGAGCCATCGAACGCCCAGCTGACCAGCCCCCCCCCCTCCTCCTTTGCCCCAGAGAAACCCTAACCTCCGTTCCCCACTCGCTCCCCCCCCGCCCGATCCCATCTGGATGGGATCGATCCACTCCCCTCGACCTCTCCCTTCCCCCGTGCGGATCGAGGCAGGACCCCCCCCCCGCCGCTGGCCGCCAGCCACCCGGTGCCGCCCGGCCCGTCGTGACCACCGCCACCCGCTAGACCGAGGCCACCTCGTGGGACGCCTCCCACCTCTCCTCGTCCTCCCCTCCGCCCACCACCACACACACAGCGGAGATGGCTCCCTCGTGCCCAATGCCGCACAGCAACCCCATCGCCCCGGCCTTTACCGCCGTCGCCGCCCGTCTTCGCCCTCCTCCACGGCCGGAGCTCCCTCGTCGCCGGCGCCGTTCGTCCCGGCAGACGCCGCCGCCCTCGTCCGCCGCTTCGCCGCCGAACACCGGCCTTCCGGGCTACCTCGCGCCCGGCAGCGGCGAGACGCGCGCTGGAGCCCACCGTCTTCCCGAATCGCCGTCGCCTCGCCCGGACCTCCTCGCCCGGTCGGCTTCCTCCTGACAGCGTCGTCCCGGCGTCCTCCTCACCCCCCTGCTGCCCTGACCCTCGCGCCCTCCCGTGAGCATCTCTCCTTCTCCTCCCGGGCAGCGCCTAGCTCGTCGGCCCGACCCACGACCACCCGGCCGCCGGCGCCGCGCCGTGTGCCCGCCGCCGCCACGCCATCCGTCGTAAGCCACGGCGTAAACCGCACTTGTTGCCGCCCGGGCGTGACCTCCTCGGCGCCCTCCTCCGTGACCGTCCACTCCCGTGGCGGCGCCTCGCAAGTGGCCACCCGGCCCCCCTTCCCTTCCTGCCAGCTCGCCCAAACCCACAGGCGTCGCCGAAACATGCAGTGCGGAGTTCTTGCCGAACCCACTTGCATACTGTGCCCGCTAGCCCCAAGACCCATGACTAGAGGCCCCGCCCCATAAGGTTTATTAAAAAAAGGAAAGAATGAAAATTAAATGGAAATAAATAAAATGAATAAAACTAATTAATTAATTAATTAATTAACTAATTAATTAAGTAATTAATTAATCTAATTAATCTGATTAATTAAACCTAATAATTAATTAACCTAATTAACTACTATTAATTAAACTAGGAGACCCACACAGGGTTGACTCAGATCAACCACTGTTATTCTTGACGTCGGCATGACATCATCTTGGCGTCATAAATACATTTTGAATTAATTAAATAATTAAATAAATTCGGAAATTATTAAAATCTTTTAAAATCATATCTTTTAATCCGTAACTTCGGTTAAAATAATTTCAACATGAAAGTTGCTCGAGCAGCGAGGCGAATCCGGATCGCAGTCCGTTCGTCCACCACACCCTAACCTATCAGACCTGCAAACTTTCCTCTCGGTTCATCATGCAGGCAGACGTCCGGAGCAGGAAAACTTCCGGATGTTTTCCCCCTAACAGTACCCCCTCATACCACGTTAGAGACACGCCCTAGCATCGCTTCTTGACATGTCATGCATCGATATGCATCTGTTTACTTTGTATTCATTGTTTCTTCCCCTCTTCTCTCCATTGAACTCTGAGACCGTGGCTGCGGTGGCGGTTCGACTACGGTGTTGGCGACCCCTCTCTCTTGCGGAGCAACCAGGCAAGCCCCCCTTGATCACGGATATCGCCTACTCTTCTCTATCTTGCTTGCATTAGAGTAGTGTAGCATGTTACTATTTTGAGATACTCCTATCTTGTTGCATAACTTTGTCCTTGTAACCCATTTGTTACCTTACCTACAATCCTATATGTTTAGTATAGGATGCTAGTACTTTCATCGTGGCCCTACTTTCTTGTCAAATGCGTGCTATACTATCGGGCCGTGATCACTCGGGAGTTGGTCACGGTATATACTATATATCTTATACATGATACATGTGAGACTAAAGTCGGGTGGTGATGGAGCACCATGAGTGATCTTTGAGGGAGGCTGACAGGCAGGTTGAGACCGCCTAGGAGAGAGGTGGGCTGGCCACATTGGCGTTCAGCGATTACTTAACTGCAACAACTTGAGGTCTTGGTATTTGATCTGAGTTGGCTCTGAGCTTATCGCACTAACCATCTCTGCGGGAGTAGTTATGGGTATCCGGCGTCGTGGTATCGGCGAGCTTACTTGAGCGTCGTGACGGGCTTGGCGGCGCGCGGATTAATTTGGAGCGCTGTTAGGCTAGATGCACTTCGGCAGCGTCGCATAACGTCTTGAGTGTGCTTTCGGCGATGGGCCCGGACCCTGCTTGGCGCAGGTTTGAACGGCGTGTTGGCCTCTCTGTTGTGCCTAGGTGGGGCTGCGGCGTGTTGATCTTCAGCGGCGGGCATGACCGGGAAAGTGTGTCGGCCAAATGGGATCAAGCGTCTTGGGTAAGATGGTGCACCCTGCGAGAGTTAATCTATTGGATAGCGTGATCTTGATAGAGGGCGACTTGGAGTTGTACCTTGAGCTTATGACAACTAGAACCGGATACTTGTTAAAACACACCCTTCCAAGTGCGGATACAACCGGTGGTCGCTCGCTCGAGGGTTATGGCGAGGATTGCGGGTAGGATTATTGCTATATGATGTTACTTGGAGGACTCAGTTGTCCCTCCTACACATGCCAAGGCGGTGTCGGCGTAGTCTTCGTTAAGACTAACTATCCCCTCTTATTACGGCATTACTGCGATTCGGTCCAGCGATATGGCCCTTTACACATGTATCCATGCATATGAGGTGTAGCTCCTTGCTTGCGAGTACTTTGGATGAGTACTCACGGTTGCCTTGTTCCCCTTACCCTACCTCTACTCGATTGCTGCAGCAGACGATGGAGCCGAGGGCAGATGCCACCGCCTATGGCGACTACTACTGGAGGTGCCTACTACTCGTGCGGCCGGCGGCGACCGGAGTGACCTAGGAGGATCCCGGCGGGGAGGCTGCTCCTCTTCGATCTGTATCCCGAGTTTGTGCTAGCCATCTTATAGCAACTTGTTTAACTATATACGTACTCGGATATTGTTGCTTCCGCTGGCTTCGTCTATGATCGAGCACTTGTATTCGAGCCCTCGAGGCCCACGGCTTGTATTATGATGCTTGTATGACTTATTTTATTTGCAGAGTTGTGTTGTGATATCTTCCGTGAGTCCTTGTTCTTGATCGTACACATTTGCGTGCATGATTAGTGTATGCGATTGAATCGAGGCGTCTGAGATTGATATCGAGCCATTTGCTGTGAGAATCCCTTCACACTCCTTGGCGAAGTCGAGTCTAGACTTTACAAAACTTTTACTAACATGGCTGGGTATTACGGACTACGTCGCCATTAGGTGGTATTAGGATCTTTACTCCTCGATCTTTACTCGGGATTACGAACTCTCTTCTATTCGGGTTAAATGAATTTGCTAAAACAAAACTAACTTTAGGTTCTACTTAAGTACTTTCTCCCGGAGGCCCTCACATGAGATGATGATACGCTAATGGAAGATTAGAAGATACTCTCGATGATCTCTCGAGACTTTGTGCCCATCACTTTTGCTATTCACGGCCACCGATAAATCCATTATGGATAACTACTTACCTTGCCATTCATCGATCATCCCCATTGATCTTGTTATTACAAAGATACCCGAAGTTTTCTCTATTGTTCGAGAATACTTTGTGCCTCTTGCCTAGCAGTTCTTTGCCACATGAATTGTAACATCCCAAATTTCCTATTTGGAATGTTTTACAATTATAGCTAAGCATCCTATGCATCCTGTTTGAATTTGAATGCCATTTGAAGTTTCAGAGAATTTTGAGTTTTGAATTTGAATTTCAAACTTTGGCATGTGGGAATCATTTCAAAAACTAAGTCTGATAAATACTTGATCAAAAGTATGAGAGGAGCAAACATGACACTCCAAAAATATCAGAAGAAAACATTGCCAAAAGATTTGGATTCAAATCTGAATTTTATTTGAATTTGAAAAAAATAGATTTTTATAAAGTTTGGATTTTGCCTTTGGAAAATGTTCAAATGAAAGGAATATTCCTGATCATTTTGGTATATATATACCCTATATAAATTATTTATAGATATTGTTTTATTTTGTTTTTGTTTTATTTAAAAAAATAAAAAAACCCCAGGCGTAGCCGAGCCACCCAGGCCCGGCCAGCGCCCGCCCAGCGCTGGCCCAAGCCCGGCCAGCCCACTAAACCAACAGGCCAGCCCAGCGCCAGCCCAGGCCTCGCCCCTCGCCCGAATCCCTAGGCCCGGCCACCCGATCGCCTCACCCCTCCCTCTCTCGCTGACCGTGGGCCCCGCCCTCTTCTTCCCCCCCTACGCGCATCGACCTCGCCGGAGATCACGGATCGAAGGATCCAGGATCCCAATCGCCCGATCGACCCGAAGCGAGCGAGGCCACAGCTATAAGCGGAGCCCCCCGCCCATTCCCCCGAGACCTCGCCGCACCCCTCTCCTCCGCTCGGCGTGCGGATCGAAGCTCTCCCCCGCCCTAATCGCCGCCGTCAGCCCTAGTTTCCCGACCACCCGACCCCACGAACCCCTCCCGTGCTCCCCGCATCCTCCCGGCGACTCGCGGAGCTCCCGGCCTTCAAGCCCCGGCAGCACTCTCGCCGCCCGCCGCCGCCGTCGCCGGTCGATAAGTCACCGGCATCACCCCCCGTCCGATCCTAGATCAATGGCTAGGATTAGAACCCCAGAAGGTAAGTTTTATTTAGAAAACCGGCCGGTCCAATCGGTTTAGTATTAGTTAGGTTTTTATTTTTTAGGCCGGTTCGTTTTAGTTAACCCTAGGGCTCGTTAGGCTATCTAACGCATGGAGACGCGATATAGGCCCATTAGGCCTTTTCTTTTATTTTGATTTTTCTGTTTTAGCGAGAATAGTTTACATTTTCAAAAATTCATATCTTTTATTCTGTTTAATATTTTTGAGTGATTCTTTTTTGTTGGATTGCAAATTTTATGTAGTTTCTGTAGAATATATATTTAGCTATGTTAAAAATAATTAAAATTGCTTTATTTTAGTTTTGGTCAGAATAGTAAATCTGCTATAACTTTAGTTAGAAAAATTATTTTGCATGATTCTTTTGTCACCACTTTATTTTGACATTGCCAAACCCTAGAAATTAACTTGGGTATTTTAGGATTAATAAATAATTAGTTTTAGACAGAATCCTATTAATCCTAATTAATTAACTAGTTCTGTTTTCTTAATATTTTAATTAGTAAATTAATTTATTTTTAACTTGTGATTAGTTATTCTAGGTTAGTTTCTGTCACTCTAGTAGATGAACTTTTATTTATAATTAATAAAAGTTTTAAATTATTTTTCTTAATAGAAATTGGATTAGGCCTAATATGAGTTTTATAATAGCTTTTTAATTAATTCTTTTTGCTCCTAGTTGTTTAGTGAAACCTTTTCTGTTAAGTTAACTTAAAAGCATGATTAGGTTATATTAAGGAATTTTTGTTATATAAAAAACTATTTTTGTTATTGTTTGGAGTAGGGAAAAACTTTGAATTGGTTTCTTTGAGTTTTCCTTTTGGATTTGGTTTTGGTTGTTTTGTTGTGTTATGTTACTTTGTTATGTTGTGTGATCCTATTACTTTGTGCTTATTGTGTTATTGTTTGTCTCGGTAGAGTTTCCGGAGTGCGAAGCTTGCTACTACGACTCTTTAGCTTACGAAGATCATCGGCAAGGCAAGTTTTGATCATGTTATTTCTATACCTATGTTTTGTGCATTAGTAGTTGTCACCACCCACCATGCATGCAGTAGTGAAATCTTGAAGTCATTAAACTTGAGTAGTATCATGTGGTAGGATGAACCAATCCTTGTTACCATGACCCGGGCGTAGTAGTTATTTTGCTATGCTCGTGAGGCGGGATTTTGGGATGAGTGAAATTCATAAGCAAGATGTGAGAGTCAATGATGATGACAACCCCATGGACTACAATGATCAAGATGGACTTGGAAAATCACTCTTGGGTGGAGGGCGGTTGTGGGCACCTGGAGCACCAGTGGTGGCGGGATGCATGGAGAAGCGCCATGACATCCTGCGGAAGCTTCACCCAGCCACAAAGAAGGATGGATGCCCCATGACGGAAGCTTACTGTGCAGCCGCAAGCCATTATGGGCTCTGGCTGGGTTGACCCTAGTAGTGGCAGCTGGTGGGCGGTACTCGAGAAGTAGGCGAGCGGTAGGATTGGATGGGTACGGCGGTGGCGGAAGAACTCTTTGGAAGACCTGTTTCATTAGTCCGTCTTCAAACACCATGAAGTCGAAGACTTTAAAGGAGGAATGATTCTTGCGGGAAAGTCGCAACCCTCTGCGAGTTAAAGATCTAATCGATTAGCCGTGTCCCGGTTATGGACATTTGAGCCTCTGGAACTTGGAAGTATTGGATATCTCAACACTAAAAAAATGATTAATTTGAGGGTTTATGACTTAATAATTTGGGAGCGAGATTTTGGTTGGCGGAACCATCTCAATAACTACCAACAATTGTAGTAATTTGCAAGCAAGTCCTTGTAGTAGGATAAAATTTGCTTTTAGCAAAATGATGAAACTTAGAGCTCCACAGCCAAAATGCATATAGAGTTAGTAACTTTATTATTGTTATTCTTCATGACTTGCCGACTTATTCCAAAAGCTGACCTACATGGCTGCAATGTATTATGTTGCGAGAGATATATTCGATCGGGGTGAGGCTACGCTCGCGCTTAGCGATTGCCCTTTGAGTCGGATGGACTCGCTTACCTTCGACCTTCCATGGCATTAGTAGTTTATTTCTCATGAGTTGGCCTTGGGCGAATTTATTCCTTGTAATAAAGACTCTATATGAGAATCGTTTAATGATATTCAGGTGTGATTGAACTTTGATTACTTTATCGATGTCTTTGTGAGTACCGGCATGATCTTGGGATGAACGAACCACGGAGATTTGACCGATTTTGGGTCAGGTCGCTCTCTGAGATGGTATCGAGCACCTGCTGACCGTGAGATCGTAACCCCTAGGATCGGAAAGCCATAGCGAGACCATTTACTTTGAACCCTTTTCATTCTATAATTCTCCCTGTTCAATTCGACTCTTCTCCCTTTGCAACATTCTAGATGGCGTCGAGTTCAACCCGGTTTGCTACGGAGATTACGCCGGCCCGATGAGGCGATGCCCTTGAAAGCTGGTCGAGATGGTGAAGCAGCTGAAGATAGCTCTACCCTCGATCACGGAAACCCACTAATGCACTTAAGCGGACACCGCTTCTGAGTTGAGGTGCATATCCGGGGAGAACCTTTGGAGGACACGGAGCCTATCAACTTTGAGTTCACGAGTTCAAGCTGGATCATCGGAAGGGCGTGGCGATCTATCGAGCACTTGGACATCTCGAGGAGAATCTGAGGCGAGCTCGATCCTCGGACCTCGCCATGGTTTCTCGCGGGGCAAGGAATGGAGATATCATCCGTACCATTGAGGGCGATTCCACTCTCGTACATCCGGGACTTGGAGTGTCTTCTCGGGAAGCAGGAGATTGAGACTCGCCGTAACTTCGAAGACACACGGAAGCTTTGTTCCATGACTGGGCTGGAGGAGAAGGCAGCGCGAGACTTACTTGGCCATGAGGAAGAAATCACGGACTTCATGGAGATAGTCGGCGACACGAAGATGAAGCTTGCGCGATAGAGGAAAAGATGGACTTGGGAGAGGACCTTTACCGAGTGGAGATGAAGCACCCTCGTGAGCAATGATCAGGATTTGAAGGAGTACCCTGAAGAAACCCCAGAGGAGGCGCCAGCGATGAAGACTTTTAGTCGACCACCATGTTATCTTTTACTATTTAAATCGATCAGTTAGGCGATGTTTTCCTTGATTAGTCATGAGCTTTTGTAATCGAGTTTGAACCATGTTTGAATGGAATGAATAAATGATTGGTGTGTTATGATTGTGCATTCATATGGGTAGTGTTATTCCTCATAGACCATTGTTCTATTCTAATTTCTCATCCTCCAAAACACGGATGCCTCAGGGCGTGACCTTTGGTTTCCGCGGAGCTCACCCAGCTACTCACAGACAGCGAGAATGCGTGATGCAACTCCTTATTGAATCGAACAACACGCCAACAATCCACGCCACGCCACCACTCACTGTGGACAACTTGACTAGATTTACGAGGTTGAATCCGCGGTGTTCTCTAGTAGCCTTGGCGATTGTGGTGATGATTGGCTCATAAAATCGGAAGGAGCTAGTCACCGTTGGATGTCTTGATCTTTGAGAAGGTGCGCTTTGCGCGCATCAAGCTGGATGGACCTGCAGCTTCTTGGTGGGAGAATTACACGCCACTTTTCCCATTGGTGCCATCACTTGGGATCAATTCCAGCAGGCCTTCCGCCTTTGCTCATGTCTCAGTGGAGCCATGAGTGCGAAGAAGCGTGAGTTCCGCAACTTCGCCGAGAACCATCTTGTGGCGCGATGCGTGGATGAATTCAGCAAGCTCGCTTGCTATGCCCTGATGATGTGGCCACAGATGCATAAGCGGGAGAAGTTCCTTGAGGACTCAATGATGAGCTGAGCATGCAGCTTATTGTGGCTACTTTCAACAACTACCGGAGCTGGTAGACAAGGCCACCATTCTTGAAGGCAAGCAGCGGCAAATAGAAGCCATAGCGGAAGTACAACCAGGGAAGCACAACTCGGGAGCTCGTGAAGCCCGTTATGCACCGTACTCGGGAGGCACACCATCATAACCATGGAGGTCATAACCATGGAGAAATGGGAACAACCGCAGCCGGACAACAAGTCGAGGCCATGGCAATGGCAATGGCAATGGTAATGGCAATCAACACCGTTCTGCCCGGCTCGAAGGATCTGAGCCACATCACTGCTTCAAGTGCGGAAGGCGGGGCACTCGCCACCGACTGCCGGAGGCCAAGCGGAGGAATGGCAATGGCAATGGAGGCTCGATGAAGAAGCCAAATCCGTTCCCTCGTGCTCGGGTGAACCACATCGGCGTGGAGGGCGTCTATGATCAGCCGGAACCTTTGTGGTTGGTAAGTTTTATTGAATTCACGTTCAGTTTTGGTTCTCTTTGATTACGGTGCAGCGCATTCATTCATATCAAGGGTAGTTGTGGAAAAATGCGGGTTCGCACTAGAACCCTTAGAAGCCCCTTGGCGTCGATTCGCGGGAGGAGAAATGATGGCGGTGTAGGCTGTCTGCAACCCTCAACATCGGGAACCACAAATTTCCGTGGACCTCATAGTGTTGGAAACTCAGACCTTGGATGTAATCCTAGGCATGGATTAGTTGTCAAAGTTTGAAGGAACATTGGTGTGCCCGCAAGTCTATTACTGCTCACCACCGGGCGAGAAGAGGATCAAGTATGTAGCCGAGCACATCCGGATGAAGAATCGGTGCATTCCCTCACGGGAGTTGTTGGGAGGAAGTGCGGTGGTGCAAGAATTTCGATGTGTTCGGAGGAATTACGAGAATGCCACGGACGGGGACATTGAATTTCTGATTGAGTTATTGCGGCACAGCCCCAATATCAAGAGACCTTATCGGATGCCACGAATGAGTTGAAAGAGATCAAGGATCAAATAAATGAGTTATTGGAGAAAGGATATATTCGTCCAAGCTCATCACCTTGGGAGCCCAGTTCTTTTGGTAGAGAAGAAGGATGGAAGCTTGAGGATGGTTGTGGATTATCGTGCATTGAGCGAAGTAACCATCAAGAACAAGTACCCTCTGCCGATGATCAATGACTTGTTTGATCAGCTTGTTGGAGCAAGGTATTCTCTAAGATCGATCTTGATCAGGTATCATCGATTGAAGATTCGTGAAAAGGATATACCCAAAACAGCATTCACTACGGTATGGTTTATATGAGTATACCGTCATGTCATTTGGATTGACTAATGCTCCTGCATACTTCATGAATTTGATGAACAAGGTGTTCATGGAGTATTTGGACAAGTTTGTCGTGGTGTTCATCGATGATATATTGATTTTCTCCAAAAGCGAGGAAGAGCATAAGGAACATTTGCGTCTAGTTACGGAGAAAGCTTGAGAACATCAGTTGTATGCCAAGTTCAGCAAATGTGAATTTTGGTTGAAGGAAGTTGGATTCCTCGGACATGTTATTTCAGGAGAAGGAATAGCGAGTTGATCCGCCAAGGTTGAATCGATCACCGATTGGCGGTCACCCACCTCGATCAAGGAGATCCATGATTTTCTCGGACTCATGAGGATATTATCGGAGGTTCATTGAGAACTTCTCGAAGATTGCCAATCCATGGTGAGCTGTTGAAGAAGGAAGCCAAGTATGTTTGGACCAAGGAATGTGAAGCGGTTTTCAGGAATTGAAAAAGCGGTTGGTCACAGCCCGGTGTTGATTTTGCGGACATACACAAGGAATACCAGGTTTATTGTGGCGCTTCGTCAAGGACTCGGAGGAGTATTGATGCAGGAAGGTAAGGTTGTAGCTTATGCCTCCGGACAGCTACGGCCTCATGAGATGAATTATGCCACGCATGATTTGGAGTTAGCGGTTGTAGTGCATGCACTCAAGACACAGAGACATTTCCTCATCGAAATCGTTGTGATGTCTACACAGATCACAAGAGTTTGAAATATATCTTCACCTGAAGAATTGAACCTCGAGCGAGAGGAGATGGCTAGAGTTGATAAGGACTATGACATGAGATTGCATTACCACCCGGTAAAGCTAATGTTATAGCAGATGCTTTGAGCCGTAAGAGTTATGTGAATACTCTTACAGCGGGAGGATTACCCGGGAGTTAGTCGATGACCTCGAGATCTCCGGTGGAGATAGTTCGAAAGGATTTGTTGCAACTCTGGAAGTTCAGTCCACCTTGACGAAAGGATTAGTGAAGCCGGAAGTCGGACAAGGAAATCGATGAGATAAAGCAAAAGATGGAGGAAGGAAAAGCTAAAGGATTGTGAGGATGAACACGGAACTATATGGTTTGAGGATCGTATTTATGTGCCCAATGATCCGAGCTCGGAAGCTAATTCTTGAGGCTCATGATTCACCGTACTCTATTCACCCGGCAACACCAAGATGTACACGGATTTGAAGCAAAGTTTACGGTGGGCGGTATGAAGAAGGACATTGCGAGTACGTAGCGATATGTGATGTTTGTCAGCGTGTAAAGGCAGAACATCGAAGCCAGCGGGGTTACTTCAACCTTTGCGATTCGGTTGGAAATGGGAGAAGCTTGGTATGGATTTCATCACGGGATTACCGGGACCCGTTCAGGTTATGATTCTATCTGGGTAGTAGTTGATCGTTTGACCAAGGTAGCTCACTTCATTCCGTGAAGACTACCTATACCGGTGCAAAGTTGGCCAAGATATACATGACCAGGATCGTATATGCGCATGGAGTTAGGAAAATCGTGTCGGATAGAGAGCGCGATTTACCTCAAAGTTTTGGGCAGTTGCATGAAACTTTGGAGTGCGAGGCTGGAATTGATACAACTTTTCATCCATGAGCAGATGGACAGACCGAGAGAGTCAATCAGATTCTAGAAGACATGTTGAGGCTTGTGTGCTAGACTATGGGTCTAGCTGGGATGATAATTTGCCATCTGCGAGTTCTCATACAACAACGATTATCAATCCGGTTTGAAGATGGCCCCTTCGAAGCTCTATCACGGAAGGAGGTGCGAACACCATTCTTTGTGGGATAGTGTTGGAGATCGATCACTTTTGGTTCCGACCTTATCAAAGTTCGAAGAAAGTCAAGCTGATTGAGAGACAGGCTCAAGATAGCGCGATCGAGACGGAAGAGTTATCCGACGATGGCGCAAGGAAGTGACTTACGAAGTGGGAGACCGAGCATATCTTGTGTGTCTCCACTTCGTGGAATCAAGAGGTTTGGTGTCAAGGAAAGTTAGCACCCGATTCATTGGCCCTACAAAATCCTCGAGCGTCGTGGGAGGTTGCCTACAAGTTGGAATTGCGGAAGGATTGTCCGGAGTTCATGATGTCTTCCATGTTTCTCGGTGAAGAAGTGTCATGCCGACATGGCGATGTTCCGTTGAGAGACACGGTGCCCCTAGAGGCCATACAGCTCGGCGGTGATCGACTTACAAGGAGAAACCCGTCCGAATTCTCGAGACTGCGGTGAGTCACCCGCACAAGGTCATCAAATTTTGCAAGGTCTTTGTGGAGTCACCACACGAGGAAGAAGCCACACAGGAGCGAAGAAGATCTTCTTGAGACCACCGCACCTATTTGCTAGCCAACCCGAATCTCGAGGCGAGATTCATCTTAAGATGGGTAGGTTTGTAACATCCCAAATTTCCTATTTGGAATGTTTTACAATTATAGCTAAGCATCCTATGCATCTGTTTGAATTTGAATGCCATTTGAAGTTTGAGAGAATTTTGAGTTTTGAATTTGAATTTCAAACTTTGGCATGTGGAATCATTTCAAAAACTAAGTCGATAAATACTTGATCAAAAGTATGAGAGGAGCAAACATGACACTCCAAAAATATCGAAGAAAACATTGCCAAAGATTTGGATTCAAATCTGAATTTTATTTAATTTGAAAAAATAGATTTTATAAAGTTTGGATTTTGCCTTTGGAAAAATGTTCAAATGAAAGGAATATTCCCTGATCATTTTGGTATATATATACCCTATATAAATTATTTATAGATATTGTTTTATTTTTGTTTTGTTTTATTTAAAAATAAAAAAAAAACCCCAGGCGCCCGACCGAGCCACCCGAGCCCGGCCAGTGCCGCACCCGCGCTGGCCCAAGCCAGCCGGCCCACTAGGCCAACAGGCCGGCCACCCAGCCGGCCTCGCCCTCGCTTGAATCCCTAGGCCCGGCCCCGATCGCCTCACCTCCTCTCTCTCGCTGACCGTGGGCCCGCCCCTCTTCTTCCCCTAGCCCGCATCGACCTCCTGCCGGAGATCGCGGATCGAAGGATCCGGGATCCCGATCCCCGATCGACCCCAGGCGAGCAGGCCCTGGCTATAAAGCGAGCCCCCTTTTATTCCCCCGAGACCTCGCGCACCCCTCTCCTCCGCTCGACATCATGCGGGCCCAAGCTCACCCGCCGCCCTAGTCGCCGCCGTCGCGCCCTAGTTTCCCGACCACCCCGACCCACGAACCCCTCCCGTGCTCCCGCATCCTCCAGACGACTCGCTGGAGCTCCCGGCCTTCGAAGCCCCGGCCTTACTCGCGCCGCCCTTGCCGTCGCCAGGTCCGATAAGTCACCATCATCCCCCCCCCGTCGATCCTAGATCGATGGCTGAGATTAGAACCCCGAAGAATAAGTTTTATTTAGAAAAACGGCCGGTCAATCGGTTTAGTATTAGTTAGGTTTTATTTTTAGGCCGGTTCGTTTTAGTTAACCTAGGGCCCGTTAGGCTATCTAGCATACGAGGCGCGATATAGGCCCATTAGGCCTTTTCTTTTATTTTGATTTTACATTTTAGCAGAATAGTTTCATTTTCAAAAATTCATATCTTTTATTCTGTTTAATATTTTTGAGTGATTCTTTTTTGTTGGATTGCAAATTTTATGTAGTTTCTGTAGAATATATATTTAGCTATGTTAAAAATAATTAAAATTGCTTTATTTTAGTTTTAGTCAGAATAGTAAATCTGCTATAACTTTAGTTAGAAAAATTATTTTGCATGATTCTTTTTGTCACCACTTTATTTTGACATTGCCAAACCCTAGAAATTAACTTGGGTATTTTAGGATTAATAAATAATTAGTTTTAGACAGAATCCTATTAATCCTAATTAATTAACTAGTTCTGTTTTCTTAATATTTTAATTAGTAAATTAATTTATTTTTAACTTGTGATTAGTTATTCTAGGTTAGTTTCTGTCACTCTAGTAGATGAACTTTTATTTATAATTAATAAAAGTTTTAAATTATTTTCTTAATAGAAATTGGATTAGGCCTAATATGAGTTTTATAATAGCTTTTAATTAATTCTTTTTGCTCCTAGTTGTTTAGTGAAACCTTTTACTGTTAAGTTAACTTAAAAGCATGATTAGGTTATATTAAGGAATTTTGTTATATAAAAACTATTTTTGTTATTGTTTGGAGTAGGAAAAACTTTGAATTGGTTTCTTTGAGTTTTCCTTTTGGATTTGGTTTTGGTTGTTTTGTTGTGTTATGTTACTTTGTTATGTTGTGTGATCCTATTACTTTGTGCTTATTGTGTTATTGTTTGTCTCGGTAGAGTTTCAGAGTCTGAAGCTTGCTACTCGACTCTTTAGCTTCTGAGGATCATCAGCAAGGCAAGTTTTGATCATGTTATTTCTATACCTATGTTTTTGTGCATTAGTAGTTGTCACCACCCACCATGCATGCAGTAGTGAAATCTTGAAGTCATTAAACTTGAGTAGTATCATGTGGTAGGATGAACCAATCCTTGTTACCTTGACCCGGGGCGTAGTAGTTATTTTGCTATGCTCGTGAGCGGGATTTTGGGATGAGTGAAATTCATAAGCAAGATGTGAGAGTCAATGATGATGACAACCCCATGGACTACAATGATCAAGATGGACTTGGAAAATCACTCTTGGGTGGAGGGCGGTTGGTGGGCACCTGGAGCACCAGTGGTGGCGAGATGCATGGAGAAGCGCCATGACATCTGCGGAAGCTTCACCCAGCCACAAAGAAGGATGGATGCCCCATGACGGAAGCTTACCATGCAGCCGCAAGCCATTATGGGCTCTGGCTGGGTTGACCCTAGTGGTAATGTTTGGCTGGGCGGTACTCGAGAAGTAGGCGAGCGGTAGGATTGGATGGAGTACGGCGGTGGCGAGAAGAACTCTTTGGAAGACCTGTTTCATTCGTCCGTCTTCAAACACCATGAAGTGCGAAGACTTTAAAGGAGGAATGATTCTTGCGGGAAAGTCGCAACCCTCTGCGAGTTAAAGATCTAATCGATTAGCCGTGTCCCGGTTATGGACATTTGAGCCTCTGGAACTTGGAAGTATTCGGATATCTCAACACTAAAAAAGATTAATTTTAGGGTTTATGACTTAATAATTTGGGAGCGAGATTTTGGTTGGCGGAACCATCTCAATAACTACCAACAATTGTAGTAATTTGCAAGCAAGTCCTTTGTAGTAGGATAAAATTTGCTTTTATAAAATGATGAAACTTAGAGCTCCACATAAAAATGCATATAGAGTTAGTAACTTTATTATTGTTATTCTTCATGACTTGCCGACTTATTCCAAAAGCTGACCTACATGGCTACAGCGTATTATGTTGCGGAGATATATTCGATCGGGAGTGAGGCTACGCTCGCGCTTAGCGATTGCCCTTTGAGTCGGATGGACTCGCTTACCTTGGCGCTTCCATGCATTAGTAGTTTATTTCTCATGAGTTGGCCTTGGGCGAATTTATTCCTTGTAATAAAGACTCTATATGAGAATCGTTTAATGATATTCAGGTGTGATTGAACTTTGATTACTTTATCGATGTCTTTGTGAGTACCGGCATGATCTTGGGATGAATACAGACCACGGAGATTTGACCGATTTTGGGTCGAGTCGCTACATGAATACCTTCAAATGAATCCTCGCTTTCGTCGAGTATCCGCTCAACCCGATTGTTCATGTGTTTATAAAATTCTTCAAATTACTATTCGATCTTCGAAAATCCTCTGGAGCCTTTGGCTCTTGAAATCCTGCTTGCTTGCATTATGGTTAATCCCATAAGTCTCGTAGTCATATTGACCTTCCTTGTCATTATCATTTGGGGTCTGTTGACTCAATATGTTTCGAATACCAATCATCATTGATCCTTATAAATTACCTTTCTGGCTGAGCTGCCATTCTTTTTTGGAATTGGTTCTCGACCAATCCAATTGTAGATTGATTGTACCCTAAGGCTGTTCAACTTATCCATCCCTAATCGAGCATTGCTTGATCCCTTGATTTAGGAATCATAATTCCTTTGCATTTGACAATTGAGTTAGTCAGTTGTTTCTATGATTTGATCTCCTTGCATTCTTCTTCCTCTAGTTAAGTCTTGATGCTCACGTCGGACCCCTTGTGGACCATCGGGTCCATTATTGGATTTCACCGTCGGCATCCTTCATATTCAATAACTTTGTGAGACCTTCCCACGATACATAATGCCTTTGGTAAATTGCATCCTCTGCTTTGTCAACCATGCTCTACCTCCGAGCTTGTGTTATTTACTCTTGAAACTTGTGGTATATGTTTCTAAAAGCCCCTATGGGTTGAACATATGCCTTCGCTAAACCGTGTGAACCGAAAGTTTTCACGAATATTACTCTTACGGTGCGCGGATATAATCTCAACCACAACTTCCTCGAGCGTGAGAAGTGAATGAAAGGTTTTGCATTGGAGAAGTGGGCGTCGACCTTGAACTTGTGTTCATGCCCATGGACACGATGTATATCTTATCATTAAAGCTTCTCTTAAATGAATTATTACATCGGTATAAGTTCATCTTATATCTAGGATCGGCCTTTTGCAATCGTTGTTCCGACCATGATTGTTCTTCTTTGATCTCATTTCTCGGACAAGTTAAAACAATTGTCTTCTATAGATCAATACACCAGTCCAACCTTTACTTTGATCTTGTGTCGAGTATTACCCTCGGTATCTCGAGATTATCATGGAACTACATAACTTTTATGAGTTCTTCATCAAGTGCTACCTTCCGCGATTCCAATTTTGGCGGGCTCACGAGTTGTTTGAACACTCAAAGACCCGATAAGCTGAACGAGTCCGCTCTACGGTTCAACAACTCTTCAGTGAGCTTCTATGAGTATGAGTTTGTACCCGATCACGCCGTTCCTAGCCTGTTTGGCTATATCGTTGTCGTGATGATTTTAACTATGCTACCCGGTCCTTCTTCTCGGAGCACAATTTTCGACGATGAACTAACCTTACGTCGATCCTCACCGTCATATCATTTCTCCTTGAACAACAAGCTTGAGTTCGAGTTTGTGTCGTAACTGTGGTTCCAATAACCTCCTGCTTCATCATTCATTTGACTTGATGTAAATGTTGATTGACTACATCGCATGAAATCTCTCGACAATTGTGTATCGTGATGCGTCGACATTCTGAGCTCATCCGGGATATCAATTGAATTCATGATGAAATACCATCCTTGCCCTCGATGAATTGTATTATCTTGACCACTTTATTGCCTTCCACCAACACAAGCTTGTTCATGTTTGGTGTTATACCTTGAGTTCCTTGCTACCCAGCAATTGTTCTTCTTTACCTTGAGTATTACCATCCTTTATGTCAAGAATGTTACGAGGTTTGTTCCACCTCTTGAGAATTCTTGACATAAATCTCTCACCATCACCATTCTTTCTTGGTCCCGTATTAATTCCAACAAGTGGGCGGTGTTGTTTGGATGCTTTCCTTCTAACAACCCTATTTTTGAAGATAATGAATGACTCATTCTTAGGCTATTGAATATCGAATCACCATTCGACATTGGTCGTGCAACCCAACCCATATTTAGGCGCACCTTTCAGCCAATGTTTAGTTGTGTATGTTTTCCTCGAGCATACCTCCTTATATCATTTGATCGACAAATGTTATCTCCTTGTTCATAATTGTGGAAATCCATCTTTTGGGAATCTCGGTGAATTGTCGTTGAGTTCACGGACACCTCCTGGTCCTCTCCTTGGGTTAATGATGGACTCTTGTTAGGAAATCACTTCATAGTTCCTTTCCACAGAGAATCTTACATTGTCATCTCGTCAATTTGCGTTGCACCTTTTCTTCTCAGGTATCCTAAGTCTGAGGTATCCTGACACCAATTGGATCTGAATCTCGGTCAGATATGATGGTTGGGACAACTTCTAAGAGTTATGATGTTGATCCTTTGATGAACCGGTAGTATGATGTCATGCCTAGCACCCCGGCTGGAGGACCTATCATTATAGTTTCCTTTTCAGCAAGGTTATCCGTTCATCCATGAGAAATTGTAAGACTTATTCTACAAGTTATTCTGATGATCCTTCATGATTCAAGTCTGATCTTCACGAAGACCATGTCAATGCTATCTCGAAACATGTACGTGGTACTCGATTTTCAACAAGAACATTGAAGCCCAATGCTAAATGTTTCTTGCTCTATTATCGAACAC
Source organism: Aegilops longissima (assembly GCA_021605205.1). Lineage (NCBI taxonomy): Eukaryota > Viridiplantae > Streptophyta > Magnoliopsida > Poales > Poaceae > Aegilops > Aegilops longissima. The sequence continues at coordinate 25,756 of JAHIAM010005113.1, forward strand.
CGTTGTATGGGTAATGTCATGAAATTTCTCTCCCCTTACCAAAGGGTTTTCTCGTTATATACTATAAATGGATATCATGCTACTTTGTCCTTGGGAAGGATATGCCACAAATATGTGTTTAAACACATTTTCCTTTCCATTGATACATTTAATATGATAATCATATTTTACTTTCCATTGGTTATTTGAACCTTTCTTGTGACCTATATAATCTAGCGGTGATAATCCCTGCTTAGGTAAGCACCTCGTTGTACCACTCGTAAATAAGACCTATTACTATTGTTGATGACATTAGGTAACCATAGATGGGCGAGAACCTTGCCTATTGGTCCGCCTCATTCAGCGAGCGGGAAAATGGTTCTCTTAGTCCCTCGCCCTTGGTACCTATGTTGTTGCCGACATGACCCTCGAGACTCTCCTCGACATGCCTAGCTTACATGATCGTGCAAGATGTCACCAACCTTTCTACTTTTAACCACATGGTGGACCCATAACCACAGTTCCACAGGATCGAAACTTGACTCTCCTATACACCCCTGTTCCCAAAGTTATTCCTCGCGTGGCCTCGTATGTAATTCACGGGCCACCGTCATAATGATCTATTACGGTATCGGGGCGATACTTACTCTCGCTACTCTGAACCCCTTTCTCACTCTGGTTCGGGGCTTGAGCCGCTACCTACCGCTTGGAGCCTATTATGGTACCTTCGTACCTTACTCTCGAGTATTTCATATGTTCAACTCGAGAGATAATTTTATACTAATTCATGGGTTAAACCAGTTGTTTCCCTTAAAAGCATTATGTCGTAGTGAGCTGCCTTACCTTTCGTGAAATGCGATAGAGTTCGAAGAAATGATGACGAGTTTATCATGATGCATCGGAATAAAGGATTGAAGACATCAGCGAAAGGATTAACTTCTTCGAGAAGATCCGTTAGATTATCTTAACGGACCTTTCCCCTTGCTCCCTCTTAAATCTCGGGCGAGATTTCTTGTAATCAGAGGAGAATTGTGGCCTTGGGGTGATTACGCTACGATAATCCCGCTAATGATCTCCACGTCACCTCGATTCTTGTGGATAAACTTCGCTAGTTGAAACTGTTAGAATACAAATTCAAAATCAAGCAAACCATAAGATATTTTGAATATTAAAACTAAAATATTGAGAGTGAACTAAATAATTCATAAGTAATTGTGGTGGTGAAACCACACTTTTATAAAATATTTAGATACTCAAAATGAATAAAAGCATTAGCAAATACAATTATTTAAGTGCTTTAAAATTAATAAACATTTTCAAAACTAATTTGTTATAAGTAATAAACTATTGTGGCAGTGGCATAATTTATAAAATCTATTTAGGTGCCACTTTAGTAAATTGCTAAAACTAAAATAAAATAGAAAAATAAAAGGTAAAATAAATAAAAAGGAAAACAAGAAGAAGAATAAAGAGAGAGAGCCCCCACCCCTCGCTGAGCCACGGCCCAGGCCATCAGACGCCAGCGCGCCGGCCAGCCAGACCCCCCCCCCTCCTCCTTTGCTTGCCGGAAGAACCCTAACTCCTCCGTTCCCCTCGCTCCCACCCCTGCCCGATCCCATCTGGATCGGGATCGATCCCACTCCCCTCGACCTCTCTCCCTT